>MU388214.1:0-212172 GCA_022578535.1 Jackrogersella minutella
AGAATTATGAACCTGTGGATTTTTGGTCTTGGCTGTATATGTTTCTATTGATAGTAATTTGCTGCTCCTGCTGCCTTCTGCCAGTCAAGGAGATACTGTTATAATACAATAAAAAATAACACCGTGTTTTATAATCGAAACCCTAGTTGGTCTCCGTAGGGGTACCGAATGGTGCAGTAGTTCATTACACCTTCCAGCTAAGAAACTCTGGTTTGTCGGTGCAGCGAGAACCTACCAATCAGAGTCTTTACTGCATCTAGGTGCGTAGATCTTGCATGAGCCGATTTCCCGAATGCGAAGCCGGGAGGAATGAAGAGTTGGCAATTGGAGAAGCTGGGAAGCTATTATAAGACCTAGGTATGTGTCTTAGGTAGAAAATGTTAAGCGCTAGGATGCTAAGATATATTCATCAATCTCGAGCCAATGTTGTTTCATCTCAACTGATACTTCGAGTGATAAATACCTAGTACCGAGATAAAGATGGTGATGAATGACCTCGAACAGCTCGAATTAAGGGCCTAGGTACCACATACATAGAAAGGTAAGGAATAGGGGTCGGTTTAGGTTGTTTGCCTCCTGATCTTACCCGTAAATTCGGTGTCTTTTCTGAGATCTGGAAAATGACGGTTGGAATACGTATATCAAGCAAAAAATGCATCTGATCTGAAAACTCGGTTGGAAATAAGAAACATTTGTAAGTCGTAGTGAACAATTCAACACGTGCACATTCTACGATAATAATAATAATAAAGGTATTTTAAGAAGAGATTGAAAGAAGCCTTTAGTGCTACGTACCGTTGTACCGGTTTTGATCTAAAAATAAACCTATCTAGGCCTAAATAGGTAAATAAGTCAATCGTTAGTAGGTGGGGTAATTATCCCCTCGATGGAATCATGGACAGCCCTAGAGACATCGAAGCTTCGACGTTTCTTCGAACTTTTCATAACGAACCCCTCCAACAACAATCAACCCCACCAAAGAGGGCTGAAGCTTCAGACTGTGAATGGTCCGTGCATACACTCAATCCCTCGACCCTTTCTTTTTTTTTCTCTTTCCTACTCACCGCATTCACAATTCTGCCAGCTTTATCATCCACTGTCCCAATTAGTGACGACATTTGCCGACCCGACATCGCTAACCATCGCGAACTCGACAAGATGGGTCGACGACCCAATCCGTTAATCCTCGAGTTCTTCGAGCGAGGTGCGAAGTTGAATGATAATAGTAACAGGTATCACCATCGTTGTAAGGCTTGCGGCGAGGATTTCCCCAAAGGTCGCAGCGATAGTCTTACCGCCCACTTGACTAAGAAATGTCCTGCTATTTCTCAAGCCGACAGAGTCAACGCTTGTCTTACCCTACACGGTCTTAACAATTCATCTAATCGTGCTCAATACGATGGACTCCTACACACAGATCCTAATCAAGGTCCTGGTTCCCTTAATGGCCTTGCTCCCTCCCTTGAGCAATCCCAGCATCTGAACCAAACCCATAACCAGAACCAGAATCAGAATCAGATCTGGACTCCTCTAGAGACGCTGGCCGAGGTTTCGCGTCAGATCGAAGCTAACGAGAAGCACGATGATTACATCCCGACCACCCTAGACTCCGCTGCCGAATCCATACAAACGACCTCATCTAGCACTGTTCCTACTATGGTTTCCACCGCTACTACCAGCTCGAACCCCTTCGAACTCCATGAGCAGTTCACCATGGAGCATCCCCCGACGAATCTCAGTAATCACCCACAGCGTGATAGCAGAGGTAAACCTCCAATTCCAAGACTAAAATGACTTATTAAGGATACATACTAACAAAACAATATTTAGATCTAGAGATACACCAGCAGTCTTTTAATACTGCACCGAACATGCCACCTGCTAGCGATAGAACCCGACAATCACTGATTACTAGCGATGCTCAGGAAGCGCTATCGATCGCCGCGGCGGCAGCTACTCGACTGAACACCTCACTTCTTGATCCCCAACTTCTTGCGGACGAAGCAATTCACGAGCCGGTTCACCACCAGCCTCAGCAGTCTCAATCCATGGAGATAATGATTGACTACACTGCTTCCCCAGAAAAGCAGCGAGCGCCAGTATACCCAGCCACATCGGCCACGCCCTGGGAAGGGATGACGTATATCTCAGAGGATATACATGCGCCAGCGACTGTCAACGACCACGGTGACGAATTAGCCGCAACATTGAGTCGAGGTGGGCATCGTATGAATAGTCACAATGGGGCTCGTCACCGTCACAACAGAGCCAGATTCGATCCTAGTCGACGAAGAGAGGTCCAGGAAGTTCGTCGAATTGGTGCTTGCATCCGATGTCGCATCTTGCGTAAGACATGCTCGAACGGAACCCCATGTGCCGCCTGCAAGAGGGTCCTGTCTCCTCGAGTCTGGCGTACCGGATGCGTTCGAACGACACTCTCCGAACACATTGACCTTTACTCAGCTGGTGTTCAGGCAGTCATGTCTCAGAAACGAATCAACGGTTACAAGACTACACACCACCTTGATAACAACGGTGTGTCGGTAGAAGTCTCCCACTTTCCCGACACAAATCACAAGGCCGTGTTCCAAGTTCTGCAAGGAATCCCCAAGGAAAGTGATGATGGTCTTCCCAGTGACAGTAACCCTATTCGAGTACTCTTACTTGATAACAATGCCGAGGACATACCTGGAAAGGTAGAGGCTTACATGCGCGATGCTCTCCCTGAGCTTATCCGACGCGAGCCTTCTCATTATGTCCGCGTCACCTTGGACATGGCTGTCGAGGTCGCAAACGACACTAATGATGAGATGCTGAAGAGATCCCTAGAGCTGTGGGGAATTGTCGAGATGATGGATCTAGAACGCCACTGGACCATGCTAGCGAAGTCGCCCGAGGCCGACGTTAAGGACTACTGGATTAAGGACGGTGTCGATAGCGAGGCCTATACGAACATTTCCCTGCAGCTCACCGCCGCAGCTGAGCGCAAGGCATCCACTGCGAGCAAGAGCTTGCTAAGTGGTATTCAGCGCTACCTACAGGACGGCAAGATGAAGCTGGGGTTTCCCATGTTTCTGACTGTCATGCTTTTCCTCAACTGTATGGAGAAGACCACTTGGGCATTCAAGGTGTGGGATGAAGAGAACCTCCGGCCGAAATGGCCGTTGGAGAAACCTCCTAGCGATTTCACACAACAGGGACAGGAATTGACCGAACTTTTGCGAATGCTGCTTGTCATTCGTCACATTCTCCCGAAGGCCGCTGCTCCGGATCCCCATACCCCGATTATGGCCGCTAAGGACGACCATATCATCCGAAGCTATTTTGAGCATCTTGGCGTGACTCAAGCTTACCTCCACTCGCGACGCGAGCAGAACAACTTCCAACCGGAAGATTCACGATCGCTAGAGTTCTTGTTCTGCTCTTCACTTCTACTTAATAACTAAGAGCACTCAGCTCTCTAAGACTTATATAAGCTTGTTATGTCCCTGCTTATACAAGTATACAAATCTTTAACTAGCCACTACATCCTTGAAGGACGACTGTGCAGCCTCCATTTTCCTTTGTGAAGACGTCGATCTTTCACCAGTCCACTCCGATGTAAATACAGAGCTTTCTACGATTCACGACTATGCCCACGAACTTCTTCTCATACGCAATGACGTATGTATGACCTGTACGATAATACGACACAAAACAACCCTCTACACCCAACTCTAACACCGCAAACTCACATTTCCATCATCTTCGATTAAAAAGAAGAAGAAAAAAACAATGGATCGGATAGAGAAAATAAACTACCTTTTTTTTTCCCCCTTTTCTTCTTCTTTTCAGACGGAAGACAGAATGTCTCACGACAAACTCGCAATGATTTACTTACTCGATAAAACGGCCTTGGAAGCCCTTCTTCTATAAAGATCGGCGTTTAACGTGTAAATAAGGGTTGGAAGAGCATCAAAAGTCCTCGCCCACCCCTCCCCCCCTCTTAACTGAATACCCGGTACGATTGTCATGAGAGAAGGTGTTGGTGGAGTGTTGTTGTTGTTGTTGTTGTTTACTTGCTGCATAGGCTCTCTAGTCCTTGTTCCGACTAGCAGATACGGCAAAAAGATACCGTCTTCTAGGACGGAGTAATGAAATGCCCTGTTTGGGTTAAATCCTACTGCGGTTTTTTACGGTGATTGTGGTTGTGATTTTGTGACTTATGACTGACGGTGACTATAAGTATGATTGTATTATTTATTGTATGGCAAATACTCCTCTTCGACTTGAATCTTCGATGTTTACAGTTGTTTATCCCGAGGCGATGAGTTTTAGTAGTAGGTAATTAGTACCTACAAATACCCCTGACGAAGTTCTGTGAGAAATCATGCTTTGTTCATACATATGTACCTAATAACTAGCTCCAAGGTTTACAATGCTATAACTATAACTTTCGATACCTCACCTAGGTACCGTTTCTCACTCGCCCTTCTAGCGTCCTCTCCATCTTGTCCACCCCGACCATCCTATCTTCTAACCGCAGCACAGCATTGGCTCTGACACACGCACGCTACAGAAGGTCCCTCAGCTTCCAAGTCCTGAGGCGGTACTCCAGCACGTAAGTCTGCGTGTCGGCCAGCAGGGGGAGCTGGATGACAGGTTTAGCGCTGACGAACCTCTCGGCGGTGAGCACGCCAGCGACGAAGCGCTCGTCGTCCCCGCCCGCGGCCCCGCGCGCGCGCCTGACGAGCGCCTAGCCCGTGGCCGTGCGCTCGAGGGTGCCGGGGCCGGCAGCGGTGGAGGAGCTACCGCCCGGGGAGCGGCGTGGCCTCTTGAAGCAGGCGAACTCGCTGCGGCTCTGCTCGCGGAGCTTCTTGAGGACCTCGCGCATGCCTGGGAGCTCGTCCTGGAGGCGCGCGCGCGCCTGGTTGTCCGTCTTGGAGTCCAGCATCGAGTACACCTCGCCCTGGATGCCCGACGCCCGCTCCGTCGTGTACTGGCTCAGCGTCTGCGCGAAGAACTCCACGTCCAGCGTGGCCTGCATGAGCGCGCCGAGGTCGAACTTCGGCCGCGCCTTGAGGCTGTCCAGGAGCTCGCGGCTGATCTGCTCTAGGAGGTAGGAGATCACCTGGTGCGTCATGCTGGGGGCCGTGGTGGACACTTGCGTGTGCACCAGGACGAGCGTGAGGAGGGCTTCGTAGACGTAGGGCTTGACTTCGGAAGGCTTCGGAGGGGCCCATTTGGGGTCGGCGAGGCCGGTGCGGATGATCTTGCGCAGGGCGTCTAGAGACGGGCGGGTGTATGTCTGGAATAGACGGGCGTCGATCTGGCCTAGTACGTCTTTAATAGTCTTGGATTCGTCTGTAAGTTTTACGGAGAAGGCGTTCTCGAACTGGCCATTCAGGTTGGGCACTACTTGAGTGCGTAATGCGTGGAGGTTGCCGAGTGTCAAGAGCATACGGACGTTCTAGGTTGGAATATTAGCAATGATTCTGCTGATGATCGAAGAGGACTTACCCTATTACCGGGATCAACGGTCCCGGAGCCGATACTCAGAGACGTTCGATCGTTCGTAGCTCCCACAGTCAGGTCCATCTCTGTAGTCCATTCATCGTCCGCCTTCTTAACAGCGCGCTCCGCATTCTCGACCATCCCGCTAAGCGCTTTATAGAGCGTCGTAACATATTGACTTCTCACCATCTGTAGGAGCTTCGCCGGCGGCGCGAGGACGATATCCGAAGAGCCCGACTTGGCCATAGCATCCGGGATATACAAAATCTTCTGCATCCCGGAGAGCAGCGCGCCTTCGAATGAAGCGAAGCTCGCCGGCATGCGCGTCACGTCCCCTATCTCTTTGGCGCGCTTCCAGTCCTCGACATACTTAATGTTCTCGGCATCTTTATTCCAGGCGGCGCACAACGCCGTGACGCACCTCTCCCGAGAGGCACCGACTAAGGTCTTCAGCATCTCCAACTGTTTCGCATCACCTTGTTTAACAGGATCGACACTGGCCATCTCAGATGCGCCAGAGCCTACCAGACTAAGCATTTTGGATAGGTAGTGAACACCACTGACTGAATTGGATGTTGGCGGCCAGAATGCGAACTTCTCCCATGACTCGCCTCTTCTAGGGGATGGAGGGGGTAGGTTATTCGCATCGAAATTGAAACGAGGGTCTCTCGCGGTCGTGGGCGTCAACCCCGACATAGGAGTTCCGGGCGAAGGCGGCAAGGGGGAAAAGAGAAGCGAGACATCTTCAGGGGGTGCGCCTGCGAAGAATTCGAAGACATGGGCGCGAATCATATCAACTAACTCGATGGCGCCTTTCTGCAGATCAGCAGTCCCCTGCTGTGAAAGTTGATGGTGGTCGCGGGACTCGCCATTGTAACCAGTGGGTAGTGACTTTTGCGCTTTCCCACCAATGAAGCTTTCCACAGTTTGCCAGAACTCGATAACTTCCCCTAGCACGCCTTGAGCAGATAAGAGACTCGATAAGAAGGCCAGCATTTTCTCCCACAGTTCGATAACGTCTGTTGCATCTAAGCCGGTAGCTTTACCCTCGACTGCTTGTCGGCCAAGGTTCTTCAGGTGCGAAGCCATCATCTGTGGTGCTGGTTTTTCACCGTTTGCCAGACGCCGTCGGAGTACTTCGATCTCGACTTTTGATCGTTCACTCGCAGATGAAATCTTGCCCTTGAGATAGTCATATCTACTCAATAGCCATACCCATATCGGGTTATCCTCGACACCAAGCTCCAATAATAGGCCGATCAATTCCATATGCTGGTCTTGTGGTTGGCCAGCCAACGTTTCTGCCCTATTCACGGTATGAAGTGATGTAAGCTTCCTCCATACGTCGCGCTTGAAGAGCTGGATTTGCTCATCGACGTCGTACCACATTCGCGCCGCAACAAGAATTTGGTACGTCTGCGGCTCGCTCGGAGGGTCTGAACCTAGATCTTCGACAAGCTTACGTGCTTCGTCCGCGAACCTCCGGGCGCGGACGTACTCCTCTACCAAGGCTTCGTAGTCTTTCCTCTTGATACTATCAGCAATGTTGGAACTTGCTTCAATGTACTCCTTGTATTGATCGAATGAAGTCGAAACAGTCTTGAGATTCTTCTCCTTCTCTTGACCGCCGAGCGCGGGACCCCAGACATCCTCTGCTTTTGCTGCTACGTCCAACAAAGGCGTCTTGATCCCCATAACACCATAATCGCTTTCTTTCACAAGAGCGTTCTTCTTCCTGGTGTCGTTCACAAAAAGAGGAGATATCAATGGATTCGGTCCAAGCCCCGCGCCACCAATGCTACCCCCAACGCTGCCCCTACTAAAGCTGCTTTTACTAGCATGTCGCGAATGCCTACCAGACCGGCCCGGAGAGGGGGGAGGTTCAACACCCCTATATTTCATCTCTTTGTATACATTGTCAATAGTGGCCTTGGCTCGCACAAATCTCTCGAAGTTGGATTCGACTAGGACCTTTAAGGATGCGGATTTCTGGTCGATGGATTTGGATAGTACATCGAGACCGTTCAATAGGGACTGGGTATCGGCAGTCGCATGCATCTGAGATAGGAACAAGGCAGGGGAGAAACTTGTAGAGGACAAGAGGAAACGGTTCCCTGGAGCAGTTTGGTAAGCTTGAATAAGATAGGTATTATAATTCCATTCAACATACGTAAACGGACATCATCTTGGACGGGTACGCCCAGTTGTTTAAGTGTCCTCACGACACTTTCGGATGTCCCCAATGGATCAGGCTCGTCCTTCTGAACCAAGTTGCTAACACCATTTGCCGACTTCTCGGATCCTTGGACAATACTAGCTCTATTGCTGACAGCTCGTTCCAGCGCCTGGTATCGGGACTTCCTTCGGTTGAGTTTCTGTTTCTTCTGCTCTATCTCGCTATCTGAGTCGTCGCTTTTGTCTTTCTCTTGTGGCCATTCAGAAGGAAATGGAGTAGATAGCTGGTAGAACTCGAGCACATTTCTATCGAAGTCGGCCATGTTTCCTGACGTTTCCTACTGCTCCTATGTACTACTACTATCGATGCCTTTCCGGCAGTAGTATACGGGCCCTTGCCAATTCCTATGATCTTCCCATCCGCTAAGGTTTAGAGGGTTCGAGGGTTATTGGATCGTTTATGCTAGTCGTTTCGCGCAAGCTTTTGGAGTGCTTAGATTGTTGATTATTCAGGTTGTTTAGGTAGGCAGTTGTAGGTATTTAGGTATTAGATTATTTAGGTGGGACAAATGGGAGTTGTTGTCGCAAAGTAGAATAAAGTAGGTACTTAAAGCTTTCACATTAGCATGACGTCCGTGCGGTCGAATCTAAGACAGAACAAGGATAGTTCCCTGCGGGCTATTAAATAATTGCACAATGCATAATGCAGCTGCACAAATAAAAACCCATGGATGCATAAATATGGATATGTCTAGGTACATACCCACTTGGAATTGACCTAGGCTATCGGCGAATCTATCTCTTTGACTGGCAGAAGGCTACAGTTACTTAAAAGTGGAGAAAAGTACATCGAGCTTTGCAAAAATATAGTGACTTACATGTATTTTTCTCCATTTTTAAGTAACTGTAGCCTTCTGCCAGTCAAAGAGATGGTAAAAAATCGTTTCGGCTCAAATCTAAGATCCACTTTGTTGTTATCAGATCTTTCAGAAGCAACAGCCGTCCGTCCGATACCACCCGAGCCGCAAAAAGTGCGTCCAAGGTTCTTTGCGAAAGAACTATTTTTTCCTACGACGATATACTCTCTCCCTACGCCCAGCATTTTATTCCTCCTTCCTCTCAGGAGCCAACAAAGAATTCATATCGCTCCTCCCCTAGCCGTATATAATGCTGACTATCAGAGCGGCGGCCGCACCTCTGCGGCGCCAATGCCTAAGCGCCGCCCCTCGAGCAGCCGCAACTCTATCTTTCCAGGTGGGCGTTCAGTCATGGCTTCAGCTTGGATCGCACAGTCGCTAACCAATTGTCTTGTAACAGAACCAACGATACTACTCAGACAAAGTCGCCAAGTTCACAGGTGTAAAGGGCTCTAACGTATGTATTACGATTGCTATATGCGACTATTGCCATGTTCAATTCGGCCGAGAAAAATCACTCAAACTTGGCTCCGGCTACGTCAACGAGTCGACATTGCTTGTTATAGAAAAAACAATCGCTAACAAGATGGCTGGAATGTAGGGTCGCTTTCCCGTCAGCATTATTGAGGGTGATGGTATTGGACCTGAGATCTCTCAAGCTGTGAAGGACATCTTTGAGGCTGCCAAGGTTTGTCGATAGCTTCCCTCGAGGCCGAGATTGACATTGCTAAAGCTTATTAGACACCTATTAGCTGGGAGCCTGTCGATGTTACGCCCAAATTGGTAGATGGAAAGACTACTATCCCCCCCGAGACAATTGAGAGCATCCAAAGGAACAAGGTTGCCCTCAAGGGACCTCTTGCTGTAAGATTCTTACGATTGGCTATATATGCGCATCACGCCGCTAACTAAATCCTACAAGACCCCTGTTGGCAAGGGACATGTCTCTCTCAACTTAACCCTCCGAAGAACCTTCAACCTATTCGCGAACTTACGACCCTGCCGATCCATTGCCGGCTTCAAGACGGCATACGATAATGTCGATACCGTCCTAATCCGAGAGAACACCGAGGGTGAATACTCTGGTATTGAGCACGTGGTCGTCGATGGAGTCGTTCAGAGCATCAAGCTCATCACCCGCGAGGCCAGTGAGCGTGTCCTGCGATTCGCCTTCCAACACGCCGAGGAGATCGGTCGCAAGAAGGTCCGCGTCGTCCACAAGGCCACCATCATGAAGATGTCCGACGGTCTCTTCCTCAAGACCGCCCGCGAGGTCGCCAAGGACTTCCCCAGCATCGAGTTCGATGCCGAGTTGCTGGACAACACCTGCCTGAAGATGGTCACCGACCCTCTTCCCTACAATGATAAGGTCCTCGTCATGCCCAACCTGTACGGTGACATCCTCTCCGATATGTGCGCCGGTCTGATCGGCGGTCTTGGTCTTACCCCCTCGGGCAACATCGGCGACGAGTGCTCCATCTTCGAGGCCGTGCACGGCTCCGCGCCCGACATCGCCGGCAAGGGTCTTGCCAACCCCACTGCTCTGCTTCTCAGCTCTATGATGATGCTGCGACACATGGGTCTTACCGAGTACGCCGACAGGATCGAGAGGGCCACGTTCAGCACCCTAGCGGAAGGAAAGGCGTTGACAGGCGACCTGGGCGGAAAGGCAAAGACGGGCGAATACGCGGCGGCTATCATTTCCAATTTGTAGATACCTCACCATCATCATCATCCTCCTTCATCCATCCATCCATCCATCCATCCATCATACATCCATAGTGGCGTCCATTAGAGGGAGCTGGGTAGTTCCGCTTGTAGAGTGTATAACAACGGGAACAAATTTGCATGATTGAATTCAAGATGTGACCTACCTACATGCGGTGAATGCTATGGTGAGAAGAGCTGTGCAACTGGCCATTCATAATTACCCCGGACTCAAGATCCGGACGAGATATCCGGGGTCAAAAAGGGGGGTGCATCCAAGCGGTGTCCGTTTCATCGAAATGGTTATAGCCAAGCTTCATCTTGCCATTACCAACCTCACATCATGGAAAACATTACTTGACTTCGCGACGAAGGCTTGCCATAATCACCAAGCACCGGTCAAGATATCAGCCTGCGCTGCAACGCCAAGCTATCCCCGAACCTTCTACACCCCTAGCGTACTCATATGTACATACATACATATCAAGGGAAGAATAAATCGCCACAGTATAAAAGGGGAATCTAGAATTCGCCATTATTTTCAGTCAATTCTCAAGACTCATATCGCACCACAATTGCTTCCGGCACATGTGCCAAGTGTCTCAGAGTATGTGCATTGTACGTATGTCTTATCTTGCATGAATTCTTTTGCGGTATTTTCTCATATCTGAACCGGTGTGTGTGTGCTTAGCTCTCGGCGAACTGGAAGGACGCGGGACGTCGTGCTAACAGAGAGTGGTTGGGCAAACTGTAGAGAGATCGTAGATAGAGGCATGGGATCGCGTGGAAGCCTGAACGGGATCATTGAAAAACACTGTATCTTTCGGAGGCTCGGTGTAGGCTTTAATAATTTCTACTCAGTCATCTTGCTCATCACGTACACGTGCTGGTGGTTGTGGTTTATATCTAGAATAACGAAGATGTCATAGGGAGCCTGTGCATTAACTAATCATCGGGCATCGACTCCTCCTATATTGCCCCTATCCTACTATAGGGCAATGGGACAGAGCGAGCGCCATTTAATTCCTACAGGTCTTTGAAGACGCGTGTACTGACTGGTGTGCCGTGTGATATTATCAACCTACCGCGTATGGCCTCATTAAGAAGACTGGCTACTCATATGCCCCCCGGACATCTAAGGCCGGTTTTCGGTTTCTAAGCCGACGAAGCTGGGCTGCGAGGTAGCATCTCATGCCGAATGGCTTCCCACCGAGCCGAGGAAAGTTTCTGCGAGAAGAAAGCTTTCGTGATGACTAGTAAGGGTAGCTGATAGCTAAGGAATTATAACTCAAAGTGTTGAGATTTCACGACGGGTGGCGTAGGTCAGCCCATCATCATGGAGAAGACGGTTTCATTCGATATATTACATATAAGCTTGAGCAACCGTACACGAGATGGTATCTCGATTGCTTGCTTGCTTACCGGTAGCGCGAGCTGTGCAACGCTCTGTACACGATCAGAAACGCACTTTCGAATCCCGAACATGAATGTATTTTACATACATTGTCATACCCCCTAAGGCGGTGTCACGATCTAGACATCGATCGAGCCAGTGATCCCCAAGTCAGATAGAGATTAGGCACTCGAACGAATGAGACAGCGTACTTGCATAATCGCTAATTCTTCAACCCATCTTGCAGCTGGTAACCAACGTGTGATCGGGTGTCTATTATAAGGAAATGCCTCAAGGGCACGCACGCACGTTATCGCGGATGCGTGCCGTCCCTGATACATGGTGAGCCAAAGGAAAGGAGAAGAAAAAGCCTCGGGCAGAAAATTACTCCCGTACCCAAGACTTGGGTAAGTGGTAACGTCGTAGGCATGAGGGAACATTAGGGTATACATACATGGTCGTCTAGAAGCGGCAACAATGTCGAATCAGGCACCCTACTGAAAAAATGACATCTCAACCCGCGTATTCGTCCAATCATACCCGATCTAAGACAATTATGTCGTCTATCCGTCCTTGGCCCAGAATACGGGGTCTTGGGGATGAGACACGGGGGGGAAGTTAATATACGTACCGTTTTAGCCTCCTCTAACATTCTTAATTGGACATCATCATTAATGAGGCTTTGGGGGGTGAGATGAAACTGTTGGCTCGATACCTCTTACTAAATTAACTGATGTAAGCATCAATTTCAGGGGCTTACAACACATACGGGGCCCCGGAAAGCAGGAAATGCTCACCGAGAGAGAGGTTGATCCTTCTTGCGTGTTCGATTATTCCGCCAGTCCGTAGAGGTCGGTATAGCTAGCCCCGGGAATACTACGGAGATGTGAGGTCATAGGAGTACACAGATACTCGTCTAGTCCTGGTGAGGCTAGAAGCTGTACTCGCTCCCAGACCCGGCGGCCAATCATGGCGGTCCGGGAAAACCGTTTGGGGAAATCGCTGGCAGCGTTTGAGGCGTGCGCTTAAACCAAGCACGTACCTAAGTACAAGCAAGATATCCATACGTACCTTCTTCTTCCTGTGAGATCATCCCGATTACGCTGCGTTAGAAATAGCGCGAGATCTACAAACAGCCTCTCTCCGAATTACCATTCTAGAAGAGGAACGTGGAATGGTGGATGAGATCGGTCCCAAGCCTCGGCCCTCGCCCGTGTACCTGCCAAGCCTATCTCTAAAGCACCACCCTTCAAAGAATTTGCTTTGCCGAGATCGAAGCAAAAAAGAAGAGAGTAAGATCAGAAAACACCACCTACCCGAATCTAACGAACCTTCTCCACGAAGAGTTTGGATAGAAGCACACTGGAAGAGGCTTGGTGGCGATCGGCGTTTCTATAAATGGGACCTCCGTGCCCTTTATCAAGCCCCCGGGTCGAGTTAAGCATTTTCCGTACACGTTAGTGCCAGAAACATTTGAAGCCGGCTGCCCACCCCCCTTCTAGCGGTAGCTATTACCCAAGATAGAAAGACGTGCCCCCTTTTAAAATCAAGAAAATACTCTAAAGGAAGAGCTAGTGCCGTATATTGAAGTAATCGTGATTATCCCGCGCAAGAACCCCACGAACGGGAGACGGGAGTTATTCGGATTACAGTTTCCATGCCGCTTCACTGGACCAGCTTAAACCACTTTATTACATTTATTACATTACGGGTGTGCGTGTATTGACTTATCTTCGACCGGTCCCCCTTCCAACAAATCCGCATTCGACGGCTGAGTGTAGTACCAGGTAGGTTGCATCATGCATAACCCTCACATATGTATGTCGCGTGACAGTTCCGGCAACGCTCATCTCTTCCTTACGACGAGGTGTAATTATGTATATTTAAAAAAAGTAGGATCTCTATTATGTTTCTGTGTTGGTAACTGGACACGAGGTCGGCAGGCGGTCAAGAGAGTCTCAGGTTTGTCAGGTAGTACGAACAAGCTTATTCCAGCGCCGAACAAATGACGATCATGAAACCCTTCCATATTCATGGGGCGTCTTTCGTTGCAAGGATTTCCCCGTTCGAACTTTGGGACTTGCTTTGGGGAATGAAGCCTTCTTCCCTCTCCATACATACACCCCAGAAAAAAAAAACCTTACACGATTCCCCCGTCATCCATTATAATCCCAACCAAGTTTTATCCCATCCAGCCAGTCAGCCACGTAGTGTGCCGCCGCATCGAGTAAAGTTGCAACCGAGCGGAGCCCCAAAAATAATTTGGACCCATATTACGGGAGCGTGAGAGCGAGCCAGAGAGAGGGTATTTCCGAATGGGTCAAGCTGCGTCTCAGACAACAAAATAACTCACCCGCGCGGTTTTAAGCTATCATTGTCATTATTACTGGAGACTTTTGATTACCTATGCACTTGTTAAGCAACACACGGTGGTACCTATGTAGAAGATTAAGGGTCCAGCTAGCTCGTGCACATAGGCACGTGTGGCTACTCGAAGGGGGGGGACCGGAGAATCCGGTCGTTTCTTGAAATATTATATATAGCTGTCCCTTCGTCTGTTGACTTTGAGTAATTTTATGATCAAGCTTTCTTTCCTCAAGACCAATCTCCACTCTCCAGTCTCACAGCTGCTTGACTAGTTCTTCTAAAGCCTCGTCCGTCCAAGATTTACCTGCTTGTCTACCTATACACACCAGACTCCCCTTTACAAGAACATCTACGTCACCAAAGTCAACATGCCTTCCTCCGTAGATATCAAGCAGGTCATCGACACCAAGCCTCTGGCCTTCACCATCAAGACCGGAAGCGGCAGATGGAAGTGCCAGATCCACAGCAACAGAGCCTCATAGTGAGCACCTCCCCCCCCTTGCATCTACGCCTACTCCTTTTTAATTACCTAATGTTTTATCACGGAACTAACCAGCATAAACCCACAGTGAGCGTTCGCGTCCGATGAGCGTACCGGGATTCGCACGCACCGACTCCGGCTCGTCCACCTCGACGGTCTCATCCACGAGTTCCGTGTCGAGCAAGTCGTCACATTAAACCCCCCCCCCCCTTTTGCACCAAATACACTACTCTCTCCCCCCTGTCAAGGATGATAAATACGCAACCAAACCCATTCCATCCCATCCTCCTTGGCACGCGATCAGAATTGCCAGATTAGTCTCCTACGGTTCTGAATCGGGATAATACACCTACGATGCGAAATACATATACGAAAAAGCAAAAAAAGTTTGGTCCACCTGATGCGGCATTATCTGGAAGCGGGTAGCTGATCGGCTGGGGCGGGAGGGATTAAAAAAGCTTGTCGCATCAGCTTGTGCCACCCCAGCTGCAGTATCACCAACCCATAATAATGAAGAAGAGCGATATTCGAAGGAGCATAATGCGGGATGGAATGAGACGAACCCAATTGGACGGACTGGAAAAAATAATGTTGGGGTGGTTTTGAAAGGGATCCAATTGATGTGACCAATCTGTGGAACATTTCTTCCTTTTTTTCGTCTTCTCTCTGACCTGCGGACACGTGGGCGGATAGATAGATACCTTGACAAATACAGTAAAAGAAGCATAAAAGATAAAAAAAATAATACTATTATTGCCTCCTTATCAACTTGTTATCATTGCCTTTCTAAGACTTTTGTGGTCGCTTTTGTCACTGGCTAACGGAGTCCGGTTGCCAAGAGAGGTATCCCGTAACGGCACCGGAGAGGCGAATCTGGTTTCCGGCCTTGAGGCGTTCTTTTCTGCTTCTGCATGTACATATCAGCTAGCTTTAAGAAAGTTCTAGGCCCCTACGTTGCTCATCATCCCCTAGGTAGAACTATCAGAACTATCAGATCGGCGGCGTCGTATCCGTGAACTCGGACTGTGCTCGAAGGCTGTCGAATAAGATTATCATCTATTGTTCTGAGACTAAGTGGCGTCGGTGCCGTGTCCCGTTCGCGTGACCGGACTAACTATCTCACATCAATAGGTTAAGATTATGAAGCTTTACTATTGCCTCCGTGATGTTTCTGGTCCTTAGGATGATCGTACTTCTTTGGGGTAGGATTATTGTTGGGATATCTGATATGCGGATATGTGAGGGCCCTGGCTGATGCATCGAATGGGATGAATAATGATGACTGATTCTAGCCAAACCTGAAGGCACATAATATCCCACTTTCCAGAGGAATTGCCACGCGCGGCATGTAGGCCCTGCCTGAGCACTTCACGCTACCTCAGCATCGCTATTTTCCCGGGCATTCCGAGCTCTTCCTCAAATTGGGCAGAGGGACTTGGAGTGAGAATTGCTCGTTGTCACCACCTCTAGCGCTGATTGACCTTCCGTCATATTCCCCGAGTAGGGGCTCGGATCGGATTAGCCGAGAAGTGGTACGAGAGCTAACACGTTCAAGCTCGGCATTATTGTGCTATAATAAGCCGTGTTGACCTTTCAAATGGCTATCAGTCCATTCTCACCATGGTCCTAGCCCAGCCTCTGGACAGAAAGACGTTCGATGTTTCACTGTAAAGACAGCAGACACCCTCCAGGTTCGCAGCCGCCGCTGCCAGCGCCCACGCTATACGTATCGTGTCTGGATACTCAGAGGCTCGTATCATTCAAGCTCTCAACGCCCCGCGGGTTAGAAGAAGGCATTTGGCGCGGCAAACGTATGGCATCCGTTCACGTAGCCAATACACTAGCCATATTGGAGGATGAGCAGCCTCTGCAGCAGTGGTATAATACATGTGACGGCTAGTAGAGTCGAGAGGAAGAGGGCTGCGTTATCAAGATAGTATCGAAGCTGCTGCTAACGATCATAAATCCTTTCTCGGAGATACAGCGAAATTTCCATACCTATTAAAGCGACAAGGTCCTGGTCATTCAACGCCATCTCATAAGGCATTATTGTATGTGGTAACCAATACCGCCACACAGCAACATCCGACGGTCCATCTAGCAAGATAATCGAGCACAAAGGAATGTTGCGTTTGACTTAATTCCCCTCCATTGGTAACAGATCCACAGACATGAATCAAACCAACAGGACTAGACTTTCTTTAATGACCTGAAATAACCTGTCGCCGAGATAGAGATTTCCTTGGTGGTTGATACGTGCTACGTAGTAGAGAAAGCTCCTCTAGCCGAGCAGGGAGTCATTGTTCCTGTATTATGGCCACTTTACCTCTTGGGCGTTTGGTCGGAACTGGCTAGGTTTAGACGTTGATCTGGTGTTATATACGGCTCGAGGGGCCGAAGAGATTCTGCTACGCCGCGACCAGTATGTGGTTCTATGGTGATCATCGCAATATAGGTCCTAGGATACAGAAACACCAGATGCTTGATTATAAGAAAGATGTAGTGTTTTGTAGAATAAAATGAACCAAAGCTTCAATGTTGTTTTCTTAAAAGACTTAGTTTTCACTCCGAAGAGAATTTTAAAAACGTCGGAAGCAATTTCATAAAGAGAGGAGATAAGTAACTACAAGATATCACGAAAAGGAGGTTGAAGCTTCAATTTTTCCCAGATTGTGGTATGTACCTTGCATAGGACTGTATGCGGGTCAGCTTAGCTAATCAATTTGCCAAGCTTTTGCTAGTGCCCCGCTAGGTCTTAATAGACCTATTACCTGACAGCCTGAGTCTCAAGACTCCTGAGCCTACATCTTTTATTGCATCTAGAACTGCCATCTGTTTTCTGGCTTCTCCTATCTTTCTTTAATTATCACTTCATGACAATATAAATTCTAGTTCCGAATAAGGAGGATAAGGATTCTACCCTCCAGTTATGGTCATTCCTATGTTAGGAATAGACTATAGATTTGTACAACCAATACTGCAGCCTAAGCTGTCTATCAAATAGTATCTCATATCGAATTGCCCTATCAAGCTATTCTTACGGGTTGACCCCGAAATAGTAACACGAATTCATCCTAGTGTAATGGATCCGAAAGGGTTCATGCAAGGGCACTGGCTTGACAGCTCTGAATGTCATAGAAGCTTCATGATTCAAGCTGGGAGGCCGCGGGTTGAGGAGAACTTTGTATTGGTAAGTATCCGAGTACATATGCGGGGCACATATACGTACGCCCTTATGCGCCAGTTGCGCCCAGGCAGATACATAACGATAGGGAACATTGAAGCATCTCATCAAGCATACCTAGGGTCTCAGATCTTAGTCTCTCTTGACCAAGATAGACTTCAATAATACCTAGTTAAAAATATCAATTCCCAAGCATACATGCTTCTTCCAGGGGCTTGATCATCGTGGATATTATACTCATTGACGAAATCAATAAACTTATTCGCTTGTCGTGAGGTTGCCTCTGCTCTTAAAGTTAATATGCCCCCTCAGCTCCTCCTCTAGGCCCAATACATCGATATATTATGGGCAGATTACGGGGGGAGCTGATGGTCCCATCCTTTTTTGGGGTCTGCCTTCAACCATGGCGCAGCTTATTGGTCTACAGTCACATTACGCAATGAGGTGTTGAGTTTTGAGTTACGTTGGGAAGTCGTTATTGTGTCCAGGTAGCTAGCCCAGGGTCCCTATTGCTTCCACTCTGAACTTTGAACTTCGGGGTACCATAGGTACTTACCTCATATACTATACAAACCTTATCTCCGTAGGTTAAAGAGGAGTCAAGCTGGACACTACATGTACCTCGTTGCGACTCCTCCGTCGCAGTTAACCAATCCTTTACTCCTCTTCTTCTACTACACATACTTCTCCCCTCCCCTCTTATATTTAACAATTCTTACCCTCCTTTCATTCCTTTTTTTCTTACCACTCGATTTGTTGAAATCGGTAAGCAACTCTAGTTTTCGCAGGAGTCGGGATTATTTTCAAGTTCTCGTTGGCTTACAGCTTTACGGCTTGAAATAAATACCTAATGCCTGTTCCCGTGGTCGCCAAGGGTAAGTAGAACAAAGTCATTTGTACATCCGACTCCCTTCTTTTTTACCCCACGTCAATCATTGCGGATCACATTCGAAATACGCTATATATGCCTGCCTGCTGTGGTGGCTCGAGTTCAGTGGCGAGACAGCACACGTACAACTTGATCACCTACGCAAGCTATTTTGTCTAAACTCTTCATCCTTGAAATTTAGGCATCGTTGATTATCAGGAATACAATTTTCTGGTAGCTGCACGCAAATATCATATCCCAATCTACAGTTTTTATTTCATTAAAAGTTATTCATTTGCCATTCTGATCATCTGCATAACCTCTCACCATCTACATCATGCCTCCTATTAACCAGGCTGCCGTCTCAGTTGGCGTCGTCGCCCTCACGGTCGCCGTCGCCGCTGCTATAGCGGTCTACGAATCGCCCGAGCTCCAGCGCATGGCGAACGATCTTCGACGCCGAATTGCCATCGCTCTTCATTCTCTCGGTGACAACGTTAGCCCACAAGAACGAGAGAACCTCTTTAATAGACCCGAAGATGCCGAAGGATTCTTCCGATCCCGAGGAGTAAATCTTGATGGCGAAGCGGATGTCGATGCCGACGATGAGACCCGTCGACGACAGCGAGAGGAGATAATGTACTGGAATGCCGTACGTGAAGAGAAGAAACAGAAGGAACAAAGCGATATGGAAAAGATGGGTAGTTCCCGCTCGCGAAGTTCGACACGAGGCTCTAATTTCGATGATTTCCTCCGAGAGGATGGCAATGCTGAGAAGGGTACCTATGTTTTCCAGTCTGGCTTAGAAGCTCAGAACAACGAAGGTCTACTTCGACGACGTGGCGAAGGTGCTCGTGGCTTGACCCATTCTGTTTACACGAACCCCTTTACGGATGAGCACGGAATCGACGAGAACATCGCTTTCGAGAACAGCCTGATGGACCCCGAAAGGGACGAGATTGAGTCTGATATCTACAGCGCTAGCACTCGACTGGGTATGAGGGACGAGACATCACAATCCGCAACACTGTTCCCATCGCCAGCCGCCGCTACTACACAATCAACACCTGCTGAACCCTCCGAACGTGAATTGGGCCCGGACGAGTACATGACTGCTGGCCAGGACGACGCCCAAGATGCTTACAGTTCAATCCAGGCATGGGCTCATGACGCTTCGACTTCCAGCTTCTACTCGCCACTACCTGTATCACCTGCTTCCGCTATGTCCGAGGGGGAGCTTATCAGCGAAGGTATGCTGACACCCACGGACTCCACTTCGCTCGTAGGTTCCGGAGAGGACGTCGGCGACGAGGCTGTTTCTGCGGTATCATGGACCGAGGGTCGGCCGTACGATGTGATGAGCGACGACTCCGGCAGGATGACCCCGGCGAGCTGGACCGAGGTCGGAAGCGTAGTAAGCGAGAGTGAGGCTGGCGTAGCGCAGCAGCACTAATATAGACGCATCTCGTCTCGTTCTTTTCATCTACGATACCGCAGGTTTTTCATGGCAAGGCGTCTTGGTTTAGGGATTTTTGGGCTCGAGGTAACAGGATCAGCATGGACAAGATGGGTTAATCAGGCATTCCTAGATATGGAGCCTTGATTTTTTTGCTGTTTAAGTAGAGAGCATCTGAGTCTATAAAATGTAGTATTGCGTTCCATATGGGTATCTTACAGCTCGTCTCAATTAGTTTACTAGATGTCGCTTAAAAAAACCATTATGTTCTAGAATCGTAGGTATGCTGTTGTTCATCTATAGAGCCATGGGTATCCAATCTTCCTGCTCCTTACCTCGTGTACACTAGACCGCCGTCTTCTTCTCGTCCTCACCCTTCGAGATCGTCGCCTTGTAGTCCTCAAACAGCTGCTCCACCGGCCGTCCCACGAGCTCCGTCCAGAAGGCCTTCTCGGAGTACTTCTCCTTCCTCAGCTTCCCGTTCAGCCTGCGCACCGTGCCGCCGCCGAACCGGTCCTCGAGGTACTGCAGGAAGTACGCCGTGCCCTGGTACCCGACGTCCCACTTCGACGGCACCTGGTCCCGGTTCCAGTGCGGCGGCGCGAGGCCGATCTGCAGCCGCACCCAGTCCGCGATGCCCTCGACCAGCCCCCCCGGGGCGCTGCCCTGGCCGGTCCACTGGTAGCAGTGCACGAGCTCGTGGACGACCACGCCCGTCACCTCGGCGGTGCGCCGGGCGGCCGCGATGCCGTTGATGTACCGCAGCGAGAAGTGGATCTCCTTGTGGTCCCGGTCCAGGTCGGAGCCCGTCGTGTAGGCCACGCCGTCGATGTCCCGCAGCAGCAGCGTCACGGACCGCGTCGGCGGGGCGGCGGTCGATGAGCCGTACAGGTGCTGGTGCACGGAGCGGACGCTGGACCGCAGGACCTCGGACGCGTTGACCGCGGAGAGGAAGATGCTGGATCCGGCGTGCGAGATGTCTTCTATGTGCAACCGCAGGCGCGGGAGCTCGAAGGAGGAGTCCTGCGGGCTGCTTCCTTCTTCTTCTTCTTTCGTCTGGTCCGCCCCGGAATTGGGCTTGGGTCGGAAAGGGAGGGTGGAGGATGTTGGGGCCGGCGCTTCGGTTCGGTGCGACATGCCCGGCATGAATACTGGCGGGGGGACTGGCGTGGTTTGCGGTGGCAGGGGCATTGGTGAGGTGGACTCGCTTTCCGACGGGCTGCCTTGGGAGAGGGCGAGGTGTATGCGAAGGTTCTCCGTGTCGAAGAGGTTGGTTTCTGGGTTGAATTGGCTCATGAGATGTGCAAAGTGTGCGAATTATGTGATTATACTAGACTTGATCCCAAGTTCAGATAATATCTGATAGCGAATGACGTGGGATTACACGGTAGATTTAGAATCTGAGATGGTTATAATATACATGGGTAGTATTAAAATGGTATCGAGTAGATAGACCTAGGTATGTGAGATATTGGATAGTAGGTGAGCGTAGGTAAGCAGGGTCAGCAGTTGCGTGAGGGTCGGTGAAGATGATGCGTTGATGTTTACTTCTGGTTGAAATAAATAGACACTCATAGGGGATGCCCCTCATCCAGGGACCAGCAGTATGTTTGCTGCTGCACGGACTGCCGCGGGGCAACGTCCAGTTTGACATTCGGGGTACCTGACCAATTCTACGACAGGGATTCGGGTTCACTGGGGTGGCACAGGCTGGCACACGGGCCTATCATGGATAGGAAGGATCAATTAGCGGCCTTTTCGTGCTTTCCGGGGTGGAGTCGACACCCGTTGTCGTGGTGCAGGCTGGCCAGGTGTGGACATTTCCCGCATCAACAATCTTTGGACCTGATACAAGAATTTATGACAAGACGCGAGAGAAATTACAACCATGGAAAGTCAATCACTTAATCACCTTTTGCACATAATTATTCAACATTGATGAATATCAACCCTTTACTTATTATCTTATTCACTAAGATTGCGCAACTTCAACTTGTTCATGAAAACACTCAACCGAACTGAATTATAAATTGGATGTTCTTGAATTATCATAACAATAACAGGCTTTCGATACTTGAGTCAATTCGACCTTTCTAGATTCGAGTCTGTGTCAACAAATTTCTCCCATTTGCATCAATCTTTTCGTCGACTGCTATCAACCTCCCCTATCTGCCTAACGCGACAGCTCGATAACCTAACCCCTTCGCATCGTGCTCTGAATTCTAATAGATCGAACCCAGCTATACACGCGAACATTGTTGACGGCTTACTACGAATTGCCTGATCCTCAATTCTCCCAGGATCATGGCGGATATGATCACTGAGGAGCAGGTCGCCGGCCTGCTGGCGATCCTCAGAAAAGATGTTTCCGTTGACACGAAAGTTCAACATGTCACTGCCGTTAAATCCGCCATTAAGCACTACAGCGTACCTGATACCTGCGTCGCGCCTCTCTTCGAAGCTCTTCGACTTGCCTCAAGCTCGCAACACGCGGCACTCGTCAACGCCGGATTTACCACACTAAACCACCTCCTAACGCGCATGTCGCTACAGGAGCCCAAGTACCTCGTTAAAGAGGCAAAACACACACTGCCGCTCATTGTCGACAAGATGGGCGACCAGAAGGATAAGTTCAGAACATTGGCCATACAAGCTATGTCGACCATATATGTCCATGTACCAATAGATGCCGAGAGATTTGTGCGCAACACTGCTATGGCTGGCAAGAACCCAAGAGCGAAGGAATCGGGCATGCAATGGCTACTGCAGGTACGCGCGCAATCCAGCAATATCCCGCGACATCCCATTCTTATGCTAGATGCGCTGACATGACACAGATGCACAAGGAACAAGGCCTACAATTTCGTGCCTATGTTGGTACCTTAATGGAACTGCTAGAAGATGCTGATGGCATGGTTCGAGATATGGCCAAGAGCTCAGTCATAGAATTGTTCAAGTTCGCAAGATCTACTTCCCCCATATTCATAGCAGGTTCTAACATCAATTCTAGGGACGCGCCAAATTCAGCCAAGTCAGATCTCAAGAAGCAGTTGAAGAACTTCAAAGTACGACCTGCCATAGAGCAAGCCATCGTGAAGGAATTAGCCCCTACAAAAGCAGACCCCGAATCAAGACCCGCATCATCAATGATGCAGAGGAGACCGAATCTTGCTGCGAGTGTTTCGTCCCTTGCCAGCGAACGGCCAGTAACACCAGTGCCGGATACGAAGGCGGAGGCAGTCGAACCCTCGTACGTCAATACCCAACGAGAACTTGGCGATATCTTCAGAGACATGCACCAATGGTTTGAAGGCAAGGAAACCGAACAGAACTGGCTGAAAAGAGAAGAGAGCATGACTAAACTACGACGACTTATTGCTGGCAATGTGCCATCCGATTTCCCCGATGTCTTCCTCGCTGACTGCAAGGCCTTACTGGATGGTATCATCAAAGCTACCGTCTCCTTGAGAACCAGTTTGTCAAAAGAAGCGTGCGCTTTTGTCCAGGATCTCGCAAATGCCTTTGGGCCGGGCATCGATCCAATGATTGAAATCCTCATGCAGACCTTCATCAAATTATGTGCGGCCACGAAGAAGATGAGCTCCCAATTGGCCAATGCTACAGTTGATACTCTCATTGGAAGAGCTACATACAATGCTAGGATCATGCAACACATATGGGCCGCCTGCCAGGATAAGAATGTACAGCCGAGGATGTACGTTGCAGGCTGGTTGAAGACATTACTGAAAAAAGAGCTGCATCACAAGAATCATCTGGAGCATGGCGGAGGCTTAGACATGATCGAGAAATGCATCAAGAAGGGTCTCAACGATGCAAACCCCGGGGTCCGCGAGAAGATGCGCGCCACCTACTGGACGTTTGCCGGAATCTGGCCATCAAGGGCGGAAGTGTAAGTTTGGTGATCCCCCCCTTTTCTAGCGTGATGACTAACAACTGCAAAGAATTATGGACAACCTTGAGGCTACTGCGCAAAAACTACTACAGAAAGACCCTAACAATCCAAACTCGCCTAAGAAGACCGAGCCGGCTCCACGGCCAGGACTAGGCCTTTCAAAGAGTACCATGACTAGCACTAAACCTTCGCTAAGGGAGGCGATGATGGCGCAGAAGAAGGCTTTAGCTTCAAAGAATATACCTTCCCGGCCAGGCTCTGCTATGGCCACAGTTACGCCGGCGCGGTCAGTGTCTAATTCGTCGAATGCGTCTGCAGCTTCGCATGCTCCTGCTCCCGCAACTCGAGCACGTCCGGAATCCTCGGCGAAATCTCATGGCGGTATGTCGGTAGCTCCGATGCGACCGGCCAGAAGAAGGCCGGATATCGCACCTCGACCTGCTACTGCTGGTCCGTATTCTGTTAGGACGCATGACGGACCACCAAGAGAGCAGTCCAGCCCTACCGACACTGTGAAGTCGAAAGGTGCGACGCCAAAGACGATCTCGAGGTCTCCTAGAAGGACGGCCCCGAGAAGTCGACCTGGTCACGTATCCACCGCTAGTGAATCTAGTGTGCAGACCCCCTCAAAGCCAGCTGTGGCTGGTAAGACTGCTCCATCTCCGAGGGTGAGCCCAGCTAAGGTTAAGCCACCCAAGAGCGATGCCAGCACCAACAGTCCTTCCAATTCCAATGAAGAGATCACGCTTGTCGTGCCAGATATTGCTGAATTGAAGAAGAGCGCTCGTCGATCGGCTTCACCTAAGCCCTCTCCTAAGGCACCGGTAGTTCCAGCACCGGCAGCTGCGACGCCAGTAGTTGCTGCGCCAGTAGTTGCTGCACCAGTAGTTGCGGCGCCAATAGTTGTTAAAGACGCAGATGTCACCATCACACCCAAATCTGCCACTCCAACACCTGCGAAAGCGCTTAAGGTGTACGAAGACCCTTTTACCGAGGATGATCAAGCGACACCTCGCCCAACATTGAATGGTGGGGCGGAGCGGCCAGTACTTGAAGATAGGCCGGTTAATGAGGATGCTGCAAATCTCGCTCACACTCCCACGGGAACGACTGATTCGACTGGTGGCCCTCCTGTCCCCTCGGACAAAACCCGCCAGAACTCTCGCCTCATCGACAGCGGCATCGCTCGCTTAAAGGCGCAAACTCTTGACGTGCATGGCTTTCGCAAACTGCAGAGTCTTCTCCGTGATAATAAGACGCTACTTGACGACGGCAAGTTTGACGCCGTCCTAACCGGGCTTTTCGAATATCTCGAATCTCCTCTGGAGAACCTGACTTCCGAGAAGGTACAAGATGTGAAGGCGCAGATCCTTGCGACTATCAAGTTGCTGCTCAAGAAGTCCCGTGACAGATTCCAGCCCCACGTGTCCCGCGGGCTTGAGGCCCTACTTGCCGCGCGCACTCGCTACGATGCCAGGACGCATATCGTAAGCGGGTTGGAGTTGCTAGCCGACGAGTTGGTGGTGATCGGTGACGCAGACGAGATCACGGTGACCATGACACGGAACCTCAGCAAGATGGATATGGACACTTCGGGCCACCGCAGCCTAAGCATGGGTCTCCACGTGCTGAAGGAGCTCGTCGACACCAGACCGAAGTTTTCCCCCAGCGAGAGCGAGATCGCCGGCTTGCTAAGCCTAGCGAGCAACTGCCTCGAGAGCAAGGAGAGCGGCGTCCGCATGGACGCCGTTCAGCTGTGCGTTGCGCTGCACGCCCGCCTGGGAGAGGCCAAGTTCTGGGATAGCATGAAGAGCATCAAGGAGGACCCGAAGAGCCTGATCACATATTACATCGTCAAGAGGCAGAGGGAGAACGGGGTTGCTGCCGCCTAGGTGCTGAGATACTCTTCTTACGACCTGCGAGCTGTCTGGACGAAGTACCGGCATCTCACTTCTAGCATGGTTCAGCCGCAGGTAGCAGTCGTTTGGTTAGGCGCTGGCAGGTCTCTTTGTCTCTTATCTTTTGTTGCATCAACGCGGTTGGGAGGGGGTTTTTTTTTCTTTCTCTCGCCGATACCACGTCAAACATGGGAATCCGAGTTAAGTTGAATCTCACGTCCTTTTTTGCGCCTGGGGTCGGTCCTACCCCTGTACTGTATTCAGGAGACATCTGAACACAACAATTTTTTTTTTCCTTTCCTTTGAGTGCTCGGTGCGGGATGGAAATACCAAAGCAGGCGAGATGGACGAAAAGGGTAATTGATACCAATGGGAAACCAAAGGAGGGGAACACACCTGCGCATACCTAGGGTCGGTTCGGTACTGCGGTACCTCGGGGTTTGCTGTACAGATTTTGTAATGATAGTCTATAGTGCACTCTCGGGTGGCTAGCTTGTAGATTCAATGGGAGAGGTGATGCCTGGGTATTTCTTTTTCCTGAGTTTGAGTTGACTGTTGAAGGGGTGGTGACTAATTGCGTCGATGATTAGTTACAGTCACGGCGGATTCTAAAGTAGCTACTGTTAATTGATACCCCTGTTTGATCATCTATCTAACTACCGGCAGATGTTCTCATTTACAACGTTCATTGATGCGTCTTTGGCATCCCAACTTTTTTGCTCTCCTGCTTGGTGAGCAGTGGTGCCAGTTGAGTCGTTCTAACATCAATCCACCCCCCTCTTTCGCGGTTGCTTACTACCTACGCATGGGTCTGGTCGGCCTCGTCTGTCCACCATCCTTAGCCTCCGCGAGTCCGTGCGTTCATTGCCGCGATACTTGCGATCGTGGACCTGGATGTTCTTCATACGTTCCTGCTATGTGGTCTGCAGCGCGTCCCTCCTCTGGAGATAACCTGCTTCATCCGCCTCGGCGGCCCGGACGATATCGGGCGCGGGTTGAGTCCATGTCCGCCGCTACGTTTGGCAAGCCGGCGCTGTCATGGGCGCTCCGTCCCGTCATGTCTTCCCGCCACGGGAAGTCCGTAGAAAGGGATACGCGCACGCGCGGTTCTCCGGCGCGAGCGTTTTGGCCTATGGGAGGGTTCGTCGTCGCCACGGGTCCTTTCCCGAGTTTCGATCCCGTGGTTTGTTCCATCTAAGTGCAGTTGTAAGCCTCTGTTCTTGAAGGGTTGCTTGGTGGTGCAGGGAGGTACTTACCAATCGCATCGGTGATTGAGTGTGGAACACTTCGGTTGTCGGCATCATCGAGCCTTTTCGCCATCTTGTCCGGCTTTCGCCCTTGCTGCTTTTCCAGCCAGTCGCCGGAAGTAAAGGCGGCGGTATAAAAGCAGCTGCCTCTGCCTACGGAGTTCCTGGTCTGGTGCCGGCGTGTGAAATCTAACCTTATGACTTTGGTAGGGTTAAGAGTTGTAGCAGGCTTGTATTTCGGGCTCGGTGTCTAAGTGTATATCAATAAAGACAATACTCGAGGTGTTGTCGCTACGTCACGTTATGGGTGAGCTGGTTATCGTACCCACGAAGGGTATTCACAGTGAGACCCCTTGCTTTCTAGTATTAACGTATGAAGAGGTTCCAAGTGCGAAACAGGGAAACAGAAGAAATATAAAATTTTCAGTATGAGTACGATATATATAATTATGCCACTTCCGTTGTGTGTAGAGCTCTATTTTGTGATGCTCCTGTCGATTTGAGATGGTTTTTTTTCGATGTTTACTTTCTTGGAAATCTTAGCCGAGGGCTTTGGTAGTCTCCTTTTTGGGGAGTGGCAATCCGTTTTTCCTGATTATCGGGTTTAAATCGACGATCTCAGCTTCCAGCCTATGATTTATTTTCCTGAGCCTTTCGAGCTCGGCCTTTGCTATTCCGAGCTTGGATGGATGAAGCTACTCGAGTGTCAGGTCTCTCATATGATGATGCATTTCCCACCGTCGGTAGTTTTTTGTCTCGTTCGATATTATAAGTCTAACAGGAGGAGGGAACATGTGTCCTCAGAGCCGTATCCAAGGAAAGCCCTCACGTGATATTGATGGACAATGCAGTGAAAGCACCAAGGTACTGATTCCGTGGTTAAAAGTTTTGAAAATAGAAACAAAATAAAAATCAGTGCCGAGAAAAGACCAGATGTTCCTGCTTATTCTTCCGCTGGGCTTCCAATGAGCCCTCCCTCCAAGTACTGTGATACGGATCCAATAGCGAATGAGCCTTTGATTTCGGTGCTCATTGTACCCATCAACGTAAAGGCGGCGGCAGACATACGCGTGCAGAGTGTCTCTGCTGGGTCTAGATCTCTGGCAGCTCGCGTGGTTGTCGGCGCGGATGCCGAGGAGCCGGCTTCATAAACTCCTCTTCCAAAATGCGTAGTAGTGCCGTTTTCTACTAAACGGCTTCCTTGTTAATAAGAAACCCCCAAAATCTCGTGGGTCTAAAGATATTACCAAATGTAGGTTGAGTGCTTGAAAAGTAAGACACCAAAGTGTTGATCTCATCGCTGGGGAATTCTAGCTCCCTAGACCAGCCAGGAGGGACAAGAGAATGAGACAGGAAATTTCAATTTTAATATACCTTTGCAAATAATGAATTTATCGCAGCATCAACCTTCTTCAACGGATTGGAGGTCGATTACATGTGGGAGATGTACCATGTTCCATTGGTGGTCTATGAGCCCTGGCAGATCGGTCTTGTCCTCTGTGAATTGCAATGTCATTCTGGGTATCTTACAGACATGAGATCGTGTGCGAGGCTCGACAAGCCTCGCGCGTAGAAATATTCCGAATTATTACATCGAGCCTGTAAACCAAAGGAAAAAGGAAGATATTTTGTGGTAGAAACCTATGTATATATACATGTCACTATATGAAGATTTAATAGGAGTAGAATGACAGCATCAAGGTCTAATTTGAAATAATCATTAAGCTTAGCATGAGTCTTTATATACCTAGAACTGAATAATACTATATGTTAGTAACTGTGACTCTAAGGGCGTGGATATATGTGTATAAAACAAATGTACTAGGAAACAACAAACCTGGTTGCCGAATATCAAAAGTTGTAATATGTCCATTTTTGGCCCCCTATATGATGATGCTGAATATGACAACCAGCTGTGTACCATATGAGCAATAATGACCACACTTGCTGTAATATATCCTAGAAAAAGGAAGCAACCCCAAGGGCGACCCACTAACCAGGTCATATAGGTGGTTTGTATCTACAATAGCAGTTGTTTTATCTCCTAGCATACTATGTTCTCTCTAGTCTTCTTATTAGCTTATAGCTACGCAGACATTCTTTTTTAAAGCCCGAAAATCCAAGGCCAAGGGAGGGTACCTAATATCTTCACTAACGAACATTTTGACTCAAGGTAAACTGGAACCATAGACCGTAAATCACTCATTGTCATCAGGACTAAAACTAGAAGACTATTCAAGGTAGGCGATTCTATTTTTAAAGGAAGTCTGTAAAGATAACCATTGTAACAGTATAACATGAACCAGAAGTCAAACGAGAACCAACACAATCACATTCACAATACCCAGGCAATCTTGGAAGAATAATTCACAGTATCTACTATGATTAATAGCCGAATCTGTAGTGAGAAGTTCAAACGAATAAACAAAGAGCCGCCATATACACCCAAGGCGCCAGAGTATCTCCAGTGCGTAACCTCGCCAACCCGACCCAGAACCCAATGAAAGAAACCCTAAGGATGATCAATGCCCAAGCATCTAACGCCTGAGAATGAGGACGGATGAAACTAGAAACCTATTCCTGCATCGTCTCAGGTTCCTGGTTTGCCTGGCTCTCTACTCCTAGTGATCGCAACCTCTGTGATAGTAGACTCTCGGCGACACCAGTGTTGCCGTTTATTAGATGGGCGAAGGCGTTGCCGCCGTAGCCTACGTCGCCTTTACTAAGCTTGTCATATCCACTGATTTGGCTATCCAAGCCACCCCAGGTGGATACGTCGCTAGAATTTTGCGTAGTTGGCCGACTTGTCTGAGACGAATCTGGTGACTGAAGGTCAACAAAACTTGAGTTGCTGCCACCATTTCTAGTCCTATTATGCCTGAGAGGAACAGGCTCAACCGGTGCATTATGTCCGCCGAAGTCGGACACATAGGACTGATGCGGTGCATTCGTTGAGTGAAACCCGCTAGCACCATCATAAGTTTGGTTTGGACCGCCAAAGTAGAAACCTGAACTGCGTCTTCGAAACGCCTTATCATTAGCTAGATTAGCGGCGGGACCAGTGCCCCCTGAGATGGGAGGGTGCATCATTCTGATCGGTTTATAGTTAGTGAACCTAGGTTCTGGTAAAGTGATCTCGTTGCGGAGTTTCTCTTTTCCGTCGGGCACACGATTTGCGAAGACAACTCTGATACTTTTGTACAGGTAATACCGACCTCTCGAAGGACAACATATATGTAAATGGACAAGATATCTGAGAATTGGACGGTCTGCCGTCCCACTGTCTTTGGTTTCAGGCATATTCTCAATAATTGGGCCGGCCGAGTAACTTCGTTGCCGGATGAAGGTTTTTGTGCCTGGCTCCATTCCCGCCAGGTCGTAAGGAACCAGAAATAGCTTGACGGCGGTCTTATTGGGGTTCTTGATAATGATTTGGATCTGTCCCTTTTCGGGGATACGGTAGCTCCCACCCGGGGGTGCCCTGGGAGAACCTGACCTACGTTTAGGTTTAGGACGTTGAGCTCTGCGGGGATCACGCTCTGTCGACTCTGTGGGATGATGGGTTGTCTCTGTCCCATAAGATGATCCATCATCTTCAGCTGCCATTCGGTCTGATACGCGACTCTGCATCTTGCGTTTTGATCTCGCTTCCTCTTCCTGGTTTGGAAGACCATTCTCCAAGTCGACCTGTCCAACGTACGGACTAGGTCCATCTTCTATTTTGGAACGCCCATGAGAGGAGCTAGCGTAACTATAGAATACGGCTGGGAAAGGCAATGTCACGTGGGGTGGACACCGTAGGCTTGACTTACACTTACCCAACCCGAGGACACCAATCTGAGCTACGAAATCAAGGGGCTTTGAGGGAGTCGTTGACATTCTCCCACGCAGTATACTTTCCTCGTATGATCCTACCATGGATGCATGCTGGAGTGGCGAGACGTCTGAACTGTATGATGGACGTCTTGAGCGTAGAAGTGCTGGAGTTTGCGGAGATGATGAAATCGAGGGGAAATTTGGAGTCGAGGCAAGAGAACGTCGAGGTTGGTGTGCCTGATAGGGGAAGTTCCTCTCTTGGCGTAGAAGGGATGGTTGTATGGGCGACGGGCTAGGAGGGACACCATGCGAAGATGAGTGAGATGACATCAAGGTATGTCGGCGCGGATTCCTGAGAAGGCTTGTGCTGATATCAATGCCATCCATGGGTGAAGTCAGATCAAGATCGTCGTTGCTTTCTGACTGGACTAACGGACTGGTAGGCGGTTTGTAGACAAAACTTGAGGAGATAGAGGATGATAGCGAAGAATAGCCTAGAGGTGTTTGATCTAGTCTTCTCGCCTGTATCTCTTGCCTCTCGAATTGGAAGGGTGTGAAATCCCTCGGGGGTGAAGTAGCGAACCATTGGTCGTTGGCACCACCGAAATCTCGCCCCTTTTGAGTTTGCTGGTGGTCTTGCACGGGACTGGTCTCCTGGGATGTTTCATCTTGGGTGAAGTCGCCTCGATGAAGTGCCGAACTTGGGCGCTCAATGCTCAGACCCTCTTGCTGTCTCCTCTCGTCGTCAGAGTCGGTGCCTTTCTTCTCCGGGGTTATCGTGGCTGAAGGTAGTAGAGTTGGTGAAGCTGAATCTGAACGTTTCGGACTGCGGGTAGGAGAGACTGGTTGTTGACCCCAGATTGATTCGAACTGATTACCAACAGCGAAGTTAGCCATTTGAATATCTCAAGTGTCTTGAAATGGGAAAGGGGGCACGAACACGTCGGCTGGGTTTCCAGGTTGGACTCTCGCCTCTCTTAAGTCGTTCGATGAGTTCAGATCGATCAGAGCATTCGGTCGGGGGACTCCGTTCTGGTGTTCGGGGTATTTCGATGTCTGGGACTGGACCTTCACACAATTCCGTGCTGATGCTCTCCTCCGATTGTTTTCTTTGTAACGTATTATCGTGTTGTCGAAATCGATCTGGAGGTGACGCCATGGCGGATAATGTTGGTTGTTCAGCGGATTCCCTCCGCTCTAGACCCAGGTGGAAAATGGGCATCGTACATCCGGCTGTCGGTCTAGAGCTTGGAGAATAAAATTACGTTATAAGCATTCAAACATGTTCAGTGCACGTTAAAGATCTTCTTTCCACTGTGATGTGAAGAGATGGGTTGGTATTTATGAACTTGACTCGTGCTCGCCTCATTGACTCAGATGAACAGGGTGGGTTCGTAGGTATTAGTGGGTAGTTTGAAACGAATGACAAGGGTGTCTATCCGGTTTGACAAAGGTAAGTCTACCTGGCAGACTTGAATTGGATATTTATAACCAACGTTCGTCTGGTTGGGATTGAAGAGAATTATTTTAAAAGTTGAAAAGTTAAAGAAAGACCTATTATCTCAAGACAAGTGTTAAAGGTTGGAAGGTAAGGTAAGGTTTGAATGTAAGGATTGCTTGATCATTCGGACTTTCCTCATCTGCAACTGTATCAAACTTGTGACTTCAGTGAGATTTAGTAAGTGCAGCGTCATAATTAGCGCCTATTAATTGCACCTATTTGGGCGAAAGGATGCCAAGTTTGGGGCGGTATCGGCAAGGATATAGCGGTGACAAGGGTCGTCGGCTTGTGCTGTACACCCGAAAACAGTTAGACTTATTCCCACTTGGTTAGACATGTCCAACCAGGTACCGTTGCTCTATTTACAGAGGGCATGTGCATCTAAGTACCTACCTAGTGCCTGCAGAAGGAATTTTTTATCCATTAATCGTTATCGATATCCATTTCACTTCATTCACCTGTGTACAACTTTAAACCTTTAAAGATTGTCTTTGAAAGAAACGAATTTCACATATCGTCAACGAGTACATCATTTCTAAGCCTGTCAACGATGGCACCTAAAAGACCCCTTGAATCAGAAGGCGCAGCTACCCCAGCCGCCAAAAAGCTTCGCAAAGGCTTTCGAGTAGGACCGCAAAATCTACCGGACAGTCCATGGAAGAGAAAAGGTATAAGGTGTTATAAATTCATTTATCATACTCTTTTTTTACATACTGAGCGACTAATTCTATATATCTTTAAGTCGATAAAATAAAGAAAGACCTTATTCATAAGGCAAAGGTCAAGAAAGCATACAAAAAGATCAAAGCTGTAGAGCAAGAATCTTCTAAGCCGGTCACTATTCCTACGGGTACCACTGAAAATGTGGATACAGATGCTGCACCTCCTTCGCCTCAACTTCATCCTGAGAGGCAAGCGATGCTAGATGAAGGCGAAGAACAGGCAGAGCGCTCATCGCCACCTCCGATAGGGGGCAGCCACCCTCGTCGGCGCAAGCAGAAACCACGGAAGCCTGGCTACTTTGACAAAGCTGAAGCTGACGGGGAGCGCAGAAGGGCAGAGGCGGAAGCACGTACCCAAGAGTTTGAGAGACGCAATGAAGAGCGAAACCGCAAAATCACTGAGCGCGAGAAGTTTCGTAAAGCCATGGCGAAGGCACGAACTCCTGGTCGGGACGGTCAACGCAAGCTAGGCAGGGAAAGCGGCCTGTTGCTCGAGAAGGTAAAAAGATTGGTTGGAGATGCGAAGTGAGGAAGGGTTTATTCCGGTGGCGACAATAACAACAGCCTGACCAGGTGTGATCTATAACCTCGGTAACTGGCCAGAGCGGACATGTGGCTGGCGTAAATTCGGCATTGCCCAGAACAGATTTCAGCTAAAGCCAAGCTGTGTACGATGTCTTAAACAATCAAAACAGAACAGCATAAGATGTTTACAGATGAGCAACACTGACCGTTCAACTGAACTTTGTTGCTGCTATCAAGCACGAGAAGAAGCGGTCCACCGCGAGACGCCGAAGAAAAACGCCTAGCCAATGTCAGGTTTCAAGGGAATGAGCCCGGCTCTATGGCTCTGGGATGTTTTGGTAGGCTTCATTTCTAATGGCGGCGACACTAAGTCAGCTGACAATATGAAGGCTTAATTCCCTTCTCAAAATACTATTACATTAAGTTGAATATTTTCGATCTGGTAGCTCAGGTCTTAGCCTCGGCGTAGGAACCGGAAGTTCATAGGTCCAATCCACATCCTCCGCAGGTAATTCTTCCCTCGCCGTACCACTTATTTCTATCGGTTGAACTGGTGTTGGCGTCGATACCATCGTCCCAGGTGTTGTTGATCGCATTCGGGGCGAATCTTTCGGCCAAGGCTCTGGTCTGTATTCGTTAAATGTGTCGGTCATCGTGCTTTGATGACGGCGACGGCGCCACCGCATCACAAAGAATACGAAGGCGCTGGTAATCGTAATAAACAGTATTCCTCCTACGGTGCAACCAACGATGATACCGGTCTTTCGAAGATGAGAACCTTCCGCAGAGCTATCTGTTGAGGAGGAATTCCCGGCGCCATACGCAATTGCGCTGCTGTTGATGAACAGACCTTTCAACTCATCATTACACCAACTTACTGTATCCATTCCTCCTTGTGCATACCAATCTGTCACGGCAGCCGGGCTTTCATAATCCGTTGCATTTGGGTCATACGAATCCACCCATTTCGTCTCACTCATATCGTAGATGCCAAGTCCTTGTTTCCACGGATCGGGTGTCGTCGTAGGATTTCGAAGTCCAGGTCCACCGTCAACGCCTCCGTAACTCAGCATCTGCCTCTTGCCGTTGCCAACTACTGTGCATGCATGGTCCGCACGTTGCGTACCAGGAGACTGTGCATCGAAGAAGACGAATCCGGGAAGCGATAGGATATGCACACTTTCTGATGTGCCCTCTATCTGGTCCGATGTACCGCCGTAGATGAATCTATACTCGATTCGTCAATACTGGCTCGTTTCTTAGCTACAACGACCCTGAAGGGTAGACCTACATTTCATATGTGTTATTAGGCCCCTGAACGCCGACACTACATGCCCGTTCTATCGTTGGCGGTCGCGCTCCACTGGTCGCTTGTCTATACCACTCCCCTGTTACGGGATCGGTTATCATAAGAGAATTCCAATTGCACTGCACGATATTTTTATCGTTTGCGTCGAAAGGTGCTTCAGCACCACCAAGGAAGAGCAACAATCCATTGGGCCCGAATGGTACGTATTCGGCACGGGCGTTTAGACTTGTGCCGAATCCTTCATAGTAGGGGACGGTGGAAGCATTGTTCCACTGGCCAGTCTGGAAGTCGTACGACACAAGGCCCGTCAGAGCGTATCCTGGATATTCCTTCTGGATCGAGCTGTCGGTCTTCGATGTGGCCTGGCCACCGAGTGCATAACCCACGTGGCTGCTCTGCGCAAAGGCCGCACCAACTGTCTGTGCCAGGCCCGAGAAATCGCGGAAATCCCTTTGCGTGATTTGCGACCACGCTCCTCCCCCCGTGCCGTCTGCATTAAACAGCCATTGCTCATTCGCCGGTGGCGATCCGGACCCCGCGGCCATTCCACCCCAGGTGTAGAGAGCACCGGCACCATTAGAGGGATCAGACCAATAAATCTGCTGGTCGAGAAGCGGTGCCGTTTTGGGAATCGACCGAAATATGACTGTTTCGTTCGTCCATGACTCGTTCAGGTTCAGCGAAAGTGTCGAGTTCACTGCTCTTCCTATTAGTAATGGCGTTTTATGTTCTTCGAATGCTCATGGATATACCGGCGTATGAAAGGTAGTTTTGACCCGATTGAGTACCATTCGTCTCAGACCCGTTGACCTGCTGGTATAATTCACCACCGTCTATGTAGAGGTGATCACCAAACGTCACGACTGTACCTAGAAATTAGACCAGACTTTCTTTTCGCTTGGAGGACTTCACCTGAACTCACCTGAAGGATATCGATGCCGGATGAAATTGTCAGGACCGGGGATATCATCACCACGTCTGGTGAGGCCATGCCCATACACCAAACCACCTCTCATCCCCAGACATCCCCATACCGCCAGCATCAACACAAAAGGCGCACACGAGCCCATCATCGGGGCGGGTTGAACATCTCAGGAGGAAATATTAAACATTATGAGGGGCGGCACCCGAGAATATACCTAGTAATCCGGGGTCTCGAAGGAAGCGATAGCCTAGCAACTGCAGGATTCCTTCGTGGTGTGTGGCAATACTTCATAGCGGACCTCCCATAGGTACCGACAAATCAAATCTGTATGTATGTCTCGCAGTCAATCGCACGACCCGAAATGGCCAATTGACTGACCGAACTACACACGTTCTTTTTTCTACGATGCACGCAAACTGCTACCTTCGCACAAGAGCCTTATAGTCGAGAGTAGGAAAATGAGAGTTCAGCCCCCAAGGAGATGACTTGTGGCTTTATGTATTGTACGAATTGAGAGAAATTGGGGCCGCACACCTACGGCACGGGTGGACGACGCAATAGAACAGTAGGGGGGGGCCGGTTCGGGATCAGGAACCTTGGCGATTGAAAATCCGGTACCGTAGGAGCGCATCTTGGATTCCTATTACGGCTTTGCCAATCAGGTGCCAGCGTAGACGATAGGACAGACGAAACTACAAGGCACGCTCGCAAAGAAAGAAAGAAGAAAAAGCTACCCTCCAACGGTATGGCTGCGGCGCTGCTGGAGAGTCTGGACGAATACCGAGACATGCCCTCTCAGCGCCACGGCAGTATCAGTCCTCGTGGCTCTCTCGCTCGCGGGCATATATACAGTACGTACATACATACATGCACTATCTAGGCTTTGTGCTTGCGCTGTCTCGGTATGCATGTAATAAGCCGGCCGTGGGGTTTGATCTGAAGCAGGCTCTCGCGTACTAAGCTGCTTCTGCTTTCGGACTAACTGCAGCTCTGCAATTTGGCTTCCTTCCTTCGGCTCGGAATCGATCGAGGGCAGGATCGCTCTCAGGGATGCTGTGTGTGTGTATGTGCAGACATTTTGTCGTTGCCCACTTGTCATGTAGTATAATATAATTACAGCCATGCGAGATGGGGCAACTAACAACCTGCATGTTTCGATGTTACCAACGTACTTACCGGCCTTGTGAGTGACTTTTCCTGCGTAGATCATGCCTGAGGTGAGGAACCAACAACGGGAACGTTTGTGAGACGATTGACTGGCGAAATGACTGCCATTTATCAGATGTGAAGGGAATTTCTAATACCTAGTTCTTCTGCTAGTTAAAACGACAGCCTAGTTTAGCCGTTTCGCTACGTTGGTAGCGCTGACTTAAACATGTCATATCGGCATGTGCTGAACTAGCTCCAGGGGTAAAAGCAGAACTGTAGGCGCCCTGATCTAGGCGTCTTGCGGCGGCGATCGCCCGCCGTTCGGCAGCCCTGCGCGCGCGGAACTTTTTCACCTTTAGATACTGCACTGCGACCACTGCACAGGCACCGGCGATATGTGTTGTAGTAACCTGTGTGTCGGCATATTTGCAGCCACCAGGTAGGACGACCTTGCAGCAAGTTTCAAGATCGTGTGTTTCCTCGATCGAAAAAAAAAGGGCCTGCATTTACAAAAAAAGGCTATTAGGTACCTACATACAAGCACTTGAATACGATTCAGCTCATAACAGCATCCCAAGCCAATATCCCATAAACGAAATGGGCGGGGAGATTACGCGGAAGCAAAAAACAGGAAGGTGAAGGGAACAGCCTGTAGGTACTAGACCGAGCCCTTCTTTTTCCAAGGGGGGATAGCTGCGCAGTACCTACGCTTACCTCTAAGGGTACCTGAATGCATGTCAGACGGACAGCCCTTCCACGTTTTCCCCATTACGCAGCCACCCGGACGCCCCTAGCTAAGATGCCAAGTTTGGAGCTGAAAGGAGGACCACTAGAAAAGCTTGGATCTTCACCAGATGTCTTACACGAAAAGTTATGTTTGTCTTAGTATTACCTACCCAAACTTCGAAGTCCGAAGCTGTCGTCTCTTTGTTATGTACATAAGATGGATCTAGGTACGGGCGGGTGTGGGGATGTAAGGGCTGCCTGCGTTGGTGCAATTATAAAATATAAAAAATCCTTTATTAATTGGAAAAGTTCCGCTGTTGCAAACTTTCTGGCACTGAGCTTGCTCAGCCGCCGTAGCTATCCTTCGCATATCATTCGATTAATATGGGAGGCCAACTGGTGTGTGACAATGACAACTTATTAAGTACCCATAAAGCTGTATGAGGTAGGCTTTTCGAATACCTTCCGTGTGACCTTGTTAGAGAATAGCCCTTCACCGAGTACCTATACCGTGTGTACATATCTCTTAACGTTAGAATAAAGTCAGAAATGAACAGCAGTATGGCTAACAGCTTGAAGATGACCTCCCCATGTAGATACCAACCACGACAAATGTTCCCATAATGTGGTGGGTGTGGGATGTTAACACATACATAGGTAACATAGAAGTAAATAGATACAGGTCGACTTTGTTTCCTAATTACTTATAGAGATAAAAAGGCATCGTGTGATTTGCATACCATTCCCTCCCTGCCGCCCACCTCTTAAGCATAGGATGCAGTGTGTACAGATCCGTATATAGCATACACGCAGCCCCTGACAAACCATTCTTCCCAACCCAGCTGTTACAAATATCCTCCTTCCTCGTCCCCTATAAACAAACCCAAATCGAACTCAATAACCGACAAATTGGATCATCCTTTCCCTACATACGTATGTATACAACTGGCTTCAGCTTACGAAGTCAAAACGTTCATATAAACCACGCCTCACCAACTGCCTAAGATAGCCACGATATGTAGATCGACATATGTATTTTACATATCCATCAATGCGTACGTGACAAGAAAAGACAGAGTAGGTTGGTTATAACATATCCAAGGGTGATATTTACCCTCAACGACTGTGCCTGGACGATTTATTAATCTAGTACGGGCTAATACCTAGGTAGCCTCGATGGTGAAGAGCATATGCGTTTAACTGTGAGGGGAAATCAGTGTTGAAAATGAGCCTTACCTCATGATGCCGTTAACCTTGGAGCCAGCTTGGCAAAACTACCTTCTTAATGTATCTAGGTAGATAAATCAGCAATGCCGTAGACCGACAAACCAAGACCAACATATACATAGCACTGTTCACACAATCACTGTACGTAGCAGTCAAGTCTGGTAGACCAGCAATATGGATTTTAGTTCATCTCATCTGGCTGTCCGCCAAGCCTAGCTAAACGCCATGTTAAGCTAAAGTAATATCGGACTAGGGAATATGACCATTCCTTAACTCGTCGGATCTCCCCTTCTCTTATCAGACTCATTCCTCTCCCCTTTAAGTGGTAGGTTAGGTTACTTCGGTAGGTAAGCATACACCTAGGCACGGTACACAAACTATCGAACCTCTGCTTGTCCTCGTCCTCCTGCTCGTTCTCTCTCTCTCCAAACTTCCTCTGTGATGAAGAGCCGTGACTCCCATTGTGCTAGGGTGATTCGGTGACCATGCATGCTCCCCTAGGAAAGAAAAAAGGAGTATGAAATCCCCCCACCTCGGAAATGAAAAATTCGCAATGCTCTCAAGGATATCATTAAATTTCCTACCATAAAGACAGAAAATCCCGCCGGGACACCACCACGAATGGAAAAAGCCGAAAAGAAATCCAACGATTGGCCCAAACGAGTCGTATCCGTGGATGACACGGGCGACACTTCTAAACCGATCGAATGGTCGTGATATTTGCGGGAACTCCTCGAGAATAGACGAATGCTGTTTGCCTCTGCAACTTCGAGCAACTGGCAAGCAGCATTTCTTCTCTTTTGGTGTAATATGTACATGGATCGAATCATAAGGTCGATCGATGGGGGCAATGGCCGGAAAACCGGTTCGTACTAAACGAAGATGTTATGTGTGTTTTCAATAATAAACTGCACGGCAAGATTCTTGGCGTGCATGTCCGACATTTCTCGCTCGATAGTGTGGTCTCTCATGATAGTCGGCGCAAAGACCACGGCAAGGTTCTTAGGGGTCATCTACTCGACTATTAGCTGAATGAACTTAGCGTAGCGTGCCATAAATACTCACAAGGTTCTCACGTTCTCGCGAGGCGACGCGATGAAGGTGGAACATTAAGAACTCGAGACAGTCTCGGTGTTGCTGCGGCAGTGCATTGAATACATTCTGCAAGTGTGTACACTTTTCCGCGTCGGTAGTAATCGCTAGTCAAGTTAGCTTTGATCTGCATGGAGTAGGTTGCTCACTCGATACTTACAGTTTGTCTCGAGAATGCGGTCGTAGACATCAAACGTTAGCAGCGGCGTTGGGAGTTTCCTAAAGTACTGCTTCAGAACGCTCGTCACGGCGGTGATATCGATGTCCGGGTCTGAGATATCGAAGTTTTCATTCTTGTCGAATCCTTCCTGGATGGCTTTGGTCTGGGCGTTTCCACCCGTTTTGCGGTAGATACCTTCCAGATCCATACCCCTGAGTTCGACTTCTTCGATACAGCGGGTCACGACGCAGGGAATTTGTCGGCGCTCAAAGTCAGCTCGCTCTGACAACTCAGATCCGAAGAGAACAGAGGGTGCTTCCGCTATATCAAAAGCGGGGATATTGGACGTTGTCAAGCTCTTTTGCATCCCGCCCTGTTTCTTGAATCCGAAGAAACCCTGACGGCTGTTATCTAGAGCTTGACGATTCTGGTTATTCGCGGGTATGTGGGTGACTGGCGACTCAATCGGCACAACGGTCATGTTGTAAGGAAGACCGATGCTCTCACTCCCCGCCATACCTAGCTGGTGACGCTCGCGCTCTGGTTGCTGGAAGGCAACGACTGTGCGGTTGACGCCTTTGGCAATATTCTGGGCCATAGCTTTCGACCCCTTCTTCCAGTTGAACTTTTTCACCTGACCCTTTCCTATCTTGATCACGGTAGGTCCATTTTCGAGGATCGGCTCATCCTGGTCAATGGCCAAAACTGATCCACCAGTCTGAATGCTAGAGCTGTCTAAGCTTACTGAGTTGTTCGAAGTGCCCTTGTGCTGATTATAGATTCCAAGTCCATTCGAAGGCGATCTCGGATCGGAGTGATTCTTAAATCGCTCCTGGATCTGATTGGTGAGGTCGTTGTTCAAGTCGGCCAACTGTGCGTTCTTAGAAACCAGTTGTTCAAATTCCACTCGAGCACGATCTCTCTCCGCAATCGCTTTATTCTTCTCCTCGATAATTTCATCTCGCTCGGTGTGGAGCTGCTCCAGACTGGCTGTCATAGACGCCCTGAGCTTCTCAAGCTTTTGGACAAAGTCCTTCAATGCCGACTCCTCGAGTTCACGAGGGTCGATAGGTCTCTTGGTGTCCTTTGCCCTTTCCACGTAGCCAGCCAGCACTTCTAATTGACGAATCATAATCTCGGTCTGGTTATCTAGCACCGACACAGTCTTACGCTTCTCCTCCAACTTCACAGTCAGATTCTTCAGATCTTTCTCATTGTTGAACTGGCGTTCTAATTCTGCGACTCTCTGCTCGGAATTTCGGAGACGTCGCTTCAACAGGATCGGGTCGTCGTTCGAAGCGATCGATAGCGGGCTAGTGATGTCGTGGACATTTCCATTCACCGTATCTTCCGCGATTGGAGTCTTCGGCCAACGAGGTGATGTGGTTGTGCGAGTCGTTTCGCTGGCACTTCGTGTGTGACCTACGCGAGGATAGTTGCTGCTAGACTCGGTGCTATTTGTTCGCCCGTGGCGCACCGCATTCGAGACCCGACGAAGAATTGAAGAGGAACCCTCGTCCGTTCCCAGGATTCGAGCCATGTCTTCATCCATAGTGAAGTCACCACCTGCACTCCACCTGGGTAATTTGGGCGATGCCTTGGGCTCACCTGTTGAATTGACCGACTCCTGGCCCGCACCCGACACGGGTGGAGCAGGCGGTGCCCTGGGAGTCATGTATGGATCAGCAGCTTTTTGCTCGGTCGCGGCGGGCCGAGACGCTGTACCGTTCACTAAGCAGGGTCTGTTAGTTGATGAAATCTTCTATTTCGTGCATGTACCTAGGTACTCACCATTTCTAGAAGCCGTAGCGGGAAGCTCCTTTCTAGTGATGGGCTTTGCATTGTTGCTAATCGACGAGCTTAAAGAATCATTGGTTCGCCCTTCTTCGTCATCTTTGACGCGAGACTCTTGTGAGCTACGTGGTGTACTTGTCTTATCGGCTGCATGCAAAACTTGGGGCGAATCAGCAAGAGATAGATTGGGAAATCCGTCCTTGTCCTTTCGGCCGGAGCTGCTACTACCCCGAGAACTAACAGAATCCTGAACTGCATTCGACTGAGAATCCTGTCGGGAATTTGTCTTCTTGCTCTTAGGAGCTTCCTGTAACTTGAAGTCATCAGCGGGATGCGACCTCCCATTCGCCAACTTTTGAGATCGGTCGTCCGTTTGAGCAGGTGACGGCTTCGAGGGTACGTTCTTATCGCCCCTGCTCGACTTGGATAGCTTCCTGCCCAAGTCCCTGGGAGGTGGGCTCTCGTGATCGAACGATGACTGTCTCCCCTTCTCCTGGAAAGCAATGTGCGGCGTAGACGACTGCGATGTGTCTCTTCGCTCCGATCCAGCGGCTTGCTTCGAGATACTGAAGTAATCCTTGTCCTTCGCCTTCTTATTACTCTCGTTGAGAGCTTCTGTTGCCGATCTTGGCGTTGCAGCCGGCACAGGGCTCGGATCCAATGCAACAGGGATAAAGAAGCTTTGATCGTCGGCGGTATTATTGCCGGGGAGATCGCTACCTGAGAAAATGGACGAGTTTCGGTTATTGCGATAACTCTGTGAGGGCAGCAAGCCATTCTCCCTCCCGCTATGGTCAGTCGAACGTTCAGGAGATCTAGACGGCCTCGAATTGCTTCTAGATGAATCGTTCCGAGGATAGGTGGGTCGTGGTCTTGGTGAAAGCTCGGTAGGAGTGTCAGACTCGGGATCGACCCGATCATTGGAAAAGGCATTGGGAGGTATTGCATTGGGGGGAAGTGCTGGGAGGGACTTCTCAACAACCATAGGTGATGCATCTTTTTCGCGTGCCTTTGCTTGAGCGGCAGCCTTCGACTTCTTCCTACGTCTCGCCATAAGTGATTCGTGGCAGTTCATGCAAAAGATACCTTGCGAGGTCCTAGCATATCGCAGGTTCTCGATCTTCCTTTTGCAATTCCTGCATCGGAAGCATGCAGCGCAGAAAGCTTGCTCCCCCGTCAAAATCGCGAGGTCCTCGATCTTTTCACCGCAAGCGCTACAGCTGTACGTGCAATTGTTACATATAAGTGAACCGTCGCCGAGTAGCAACAGGTTCGCATCAGAGTCGAGGAGGGTACCGCAGGTATTGCATCGAAAGCAATTGAGATGCCATCGGTTACCGGCTGTAGTCAAGTTAGAAAAAATGTATCCCAATTGAACGTATCCAGCACCAATAGAGGGAAACGAAATTGAGGCGATCTTTGCACAATGATATTGAACATACCTAACTCAAATGCTTTGCCCTCTTCAAGTATCTACAATGAAAGCATAGTTTAGCAATACTCTCTTCGTATGTGATATACTTTCTCTTACCTCGCCACACCCCTTACAGGGGAAGACATCGTCACTGTCCATAGGAGTTTCCGTGTACTCCTCCATGATGCTTGTAGACATTGTGAATAGCCAGATCGATGTTGAGTCTTAACCAAGTCTATTGGCAATCTGATAGACTTTCTCGGCTGTTAATAAGAAAATGTAAGTGACTTAGGTTCGGCGCGTCATGAAAGGCGATCGAGGTAGGACTCTCGCAACATCGAAGCTGTCACCTAGTAAACAGCGACAACTCGGTCTAGATTCGTGCTGGTACGACAACGGAGGGAACGCCACAGGAGTAAACGAAGCTGCTCGATTCGACAGGCTACAGGAGGGGAGGAGGATATGAAGGTGATGTGTCGTGTTCGTCAAGTTAGACAACCGTGTAAGGTGTTCTTCAGAGAATCGGCGGTCGAGGTAGTCTGGCGTGACGAAATCGGGAGGGACGGTGATGGGCCACGGGGCGATAGAAAAGATAGAAAAGATTGAATAAGCTTGAGAGGAGAAAAAGAGCGGACCCGAGCAGTAGGTAACGACGCCGCCTTGTAGGGCGCTACTGTGTACTGCGAGTAATGATCTGGTATGTGGTTTTGGAAGACGGTAAGTAAAGAAAGTTTAGGCGTTGAACAATAGTAAGTGAGCCACAAGGCGAGACACAGGAGTACGAAGGGTGAAACTAATGCCCACTTAGATACGCACTCACGGGCCTTATGGTGATCAGGATTTTGGTATTTGGGGGTCTTATTCAGGAACGGGGGGGTTAGGTCAAAGTAGATTGTAGTAGAAGAGTCCTTCTGTAGTTGGATTGTCCCTTTTTTTTTTCTCTTCTTCTTCTTTTCTTCTTTTCCTTTTCTTTTTTGGATGTTATGTGAAAGGGATGGGAAGATAGAAAAAAAAAAACAGAATTGATCGACTGAGTTGCGCTCTACTAAGATGGTCAAATTAGAAGAAGGAATCAAGAAAACTGGAAATCAACTTTAACAATTCAAATTCAATTCTATGAATCACACAATGCTAAAGTGATAAAGTTCGGGGCAACCCAACCCAAGGAAAGGGGGGAAACCGCTACATGGAGGGGATACAAGCGTGGATACCAAGCATCGATGGAGCCCCCAGCTGTACAAATCGTCTCAGAAGAAGATGGACCCTTATTACCCAAGTGGGACGGTTATTGTACAAGTACTTGACGATTAAGTCTAAGTTAGCACATACCCGACAATGGAGTAGTTGCTCGTATCCTAGCTTATCCGACTAAGCGTTTGTCTCCATTAAGACTATCGATACAGTCGTACAGTCTGAGAAGATTTCCAGGCTGGATATGTAGGTATGTATTATGAGCTTAGACCTTTCAGTCGCAAAGATGTAGGAAATAAAAGAGAATAGAAAACAAACATGTCAAGTTATCGAGTGCCTAGGAACGAGTTAGATATAACTTCGAAGTAAAGATATCGTGGGTGGTTAAATCGTGGTAGTTTCTGATAGTTAAGACGAAAAGTTGACTTAAGACGTTAAAAAAAGTCTTTGTATGAGTTGTCGTCAGGGGCTATTAGTTAAATACCGTCAATTTAATTAAATCAGCTCGTCGGGTTAGCCTCTGCATTCCCTTAAATCTAGATGAAACTCTTTAAATGAATATTCAAAGCTGGCCACATATAATATACATGCATAGACCCTTACATACCTACCTTGGTTCTTTAGTCCTCTTTTTTTTTTGGTCCCAACCATTGGTTTTTATTTAATTTAACCTTACTAGATTAGTTGCATCGGACGAAGCCAAACCCATCATCTGAACGTGGTCTACTACATAATTTTTTATGAACTCACTTCTACAGTTACGACGATTAATCATCAAATTCAAAATAGATCATCGAAACCATCAAATCATCCCTCGTGGCTCTACACTGGACTGTCCATCTCTAACGGGTCAGCTACCGAAGAGCAGGATGAGGCTATACGAAACAGTACCAGCCAGCTTATAAAAGGATTGTCTTCTTCCCTCACCTCAGCAGCTACACTTTGGTAAAAGGTACATACCTAGACAGCTAGGTAAGGAATATTACAGCTAACAAGTTACACTAACCAGTAGGCTCCGGAAGCTATAGAACCAATGTCACGGCAAAATAGCACAAGAGAATTCATGCGTTACTTCCCGAATTATGCCACCCGCTCCGGTCGTTTATGTGCTGCTACACAGTCACATATATAATAGCAAGTCACAAATAACAATGCATTGTTTGGCCAACAAGAAAGCTCAAATGTTAGCGATCTGCTTTACATGAACGTGGCGGACTCGTGCAACGTACGAAGTCTTGGTACCTGCTTGAAGGCGGTCTGGCCCAGTGGCCAAAGATCGGCACTACATAGAGCCCCATAATGTCATTCTCCTCTCATGGCATTCGGTGGCTTATTCGTTAATAAGGGTCTCCCCCAGGTTCCCGTCCCAGAGGAATTGGAGGTGTCTACCTGCACCAACCCGAAGAACGCCTCGTGCCGTATCTCATGCCGTTGTTCTGTGACACGAAACAGAGCAACACCACAGTACCTATACTGCTGCTGGTGAGGAAGATGAAGTTCAGTATCGAAGAGCTCATCCAAACCGTAAAGTCAAACCCAAAATGCCTCCGTCTTCAAGTCCGGTCCGCGCCCTATCGTCATCGATCACCTTCCAGCGGGAGAGCTATATAATAGGTATTTGATTTTCCCGCATATTCCTGGTTTGCCGTCCGCCAGTCGATCGAATGGCGCCGGATATTTCTTTTTTACTTTTCTCCAGTGGCGGATTCTTCCGTACCTACGAAGCCACGCAATGTAATCCCAGCGTTGATCTGATGGAGCTGGCAGGGGAACGCGAGTCAAAGCCCCATCCAAACCCATTCAAACCCATTCGAGCGCGGCAAAAGGGCCGCTAAAACGTGTTTCATGTTGAACATGGTCCTCTATCATTCAGCCACGAAACGATTCAGGCTTCTTTCATACCTTCTAAAGGAATGCACCATGCTGACATCACGCACTCTCGTCATTCTTTCTAGAAGCACACGTAAGCCTGTCTAGTCACGATGCGTCTACAGGATAATATCTCATAATCTCGATCATACCAATAGCTTCTAGTCTTATCTCTCTGGAACTAGGAATTTGTAGGTCTCGTTTTTTCTTTTACGTGTTTCTATTACAATTATTCACAGCTACTGGTACCTCATAGCTAGCTGTCTATTTTTCACTCTCCTTATGTATCTTTCTTCGAAGAAAAAAACAAAATAAAATAAAATAAAAGTCAGCCTCTCAGGAGTTGAAATAAGACCCCTGAGTTAATCCTCAGTACCCCGGCAAGTGTCATGGCCGTCCTCAAATATTGCAGGCATTTTTCGGCCGGTTACTGTTTAAGGGAAATTCCTATTATTACCAAGATGCCAAGTTGGACGTTCGATGTCTCATCGTCCATATATCACTCTATTTCGAGCGATTACAGCGATTAAAGAGCATGGCCCCGAAGCATCCACCCCCAGTGTCTATCAGTTGGACCCGGATTTACTCTCTACTTAATAAGACCAAGCACGGGGGGGTTGCTTAAAAGACACCTTAACCGATGAGATTAGCGGCGGATCGACTACAGCCCATCGCGCTGTTTCAAGATGTGAATACTGTGCCACCGACCATTTGAGACTTAAAACTCCAAACCCCAGTCCTTAAATCCTTGCTGGCCCAGCAATCGCGCTTGTATCATCGAGCCGCCCTGGCAGTAGGTATGCATGTACATATCATCTCGGATGCGCCTTGCAGACCTTGTCAACATGGATGAGAACTGTTGTCAACTCCAATTCCCAATGATATTCCAATTATTACATATGATTAGTCGGTCCCGGCGAATTGGTGCCAGCGCTACCACTTGTTACATAGTACGTAGAATCTGGAATTGCCAATTCGAGCTGAGAATCTTGATTTGGCAGCTGTTTCTCTTTTGGTAATTACCCCTGACCCCCTTTCATTTCGAAATGTTTACGTTCGTCGCCGGCATATCCAGGCTAAATCTCCGACTCATTGCGGGAGCCAGACAGCCAGTTGGTTATTTATTTGTCGGGCCGCATGATGTGATTGCGGATTAGAGGTTCGTATTGGAGCAGACGCACGCAAAATGTTTCCATATATCGGTATACCCCCCGTCACTGTTCAAAATGTCCACATTACAGGTTTTGATATCTCGGAACTAGCTGAGGAAAAGATCTGCCTAAGCTGTCTCTTGAACTTGCTGATTTATACATGATTAATAATACATCAGACCGAAGACGGTCCTTAGTCGAATTCGGCACATCTGATACCGACATAATCTATAATACATAATATTTTTTCTCGATGTGTTTCGAGCGATCTCAACAGCTTGATCTAAATTGCTCTCAGATCCGCCGTCAATTAAAGCATCTAAGCGAGCCGGCACTGCGATACACATGGGATCAACCCATAAGCTAACAGAACGCACGGTGGGTGGATAAGAGACACATAAATGTCCGATCTGGATCTGCCAAAGAAACCTAGGGCTCATCCTTCCTCCACCGCCTACTGCTTGAATAATGCCAAGCATAAGACGATGCAATGTTGCCCTGAATTCGCGATACGGTACCTACATAAGCAGGCAGATCCTACGTAGCAACGAAGACACAAAACCAGATCGCGAATGTGACGTGGCCGACCACTGGGCCCCCGAACAACGAGACTACCTATTTTATGCCATCTGATTTCTGTTTTTTTACGATGTCTTAAGAGTTGACATATTGGTATTTACTCCTGACTTGCGGATTCGTAAACTCGACCCTTACCCCCTAATGATCCACCTGTCAAACTTGTCGACCTGTCGATCACACAGGCTTTGCTATTACGGACTCGATTTAACTGAGCGCATAGACTTATTACTTGCTGATATTAATTGCATGCTAACGAGACGTCAATTTGATTTTACGGTCACCTGCTTCAATGTCGATGCTTGTGTTCGCTTCGCAGAAAATTGCCTTGCATTCTCAAGTTCGTCTAACCAACATGTACCTAGGTAGTTGATGGATATAGGACAAGCAAGTCCATAATTGGGCTACATATTTTAGTAAATTGTGTTTCAACTATTATCTCCGGCAGCCAGCGTGATCCGTTGGAAACAAGTATATATCCGACCGAATCAAACCTCGACTTGGCTCCATGAAGGTTAATACTATATAAAGATTACTCCTGCTCGTCATGCTTTGTGCTCCTTTCTCCTACTCCCAGCCTTATAGAGACAAACACTCCCTATAAACTCTGAGTCATGCATACCTAGGTATATACATATACGTACCTAGGATACCACAACACCGACTTCGAGGTAGGTAATTACACAGTCCAGCAAACTTCCAGATCCCAACACCGATCCCCAAATATGTATATCTGGCACATGCGCCCCCGGCACACAATTATCGCCAAGCAACGCTTCCCCCACAGCTCCCAATCCGGACGTCCTTGCATAGGTAGTACTCAGTAGCCTATCCTCCCCCCCTTCCCCGCAAAGCTTCCACGGGCCACGAGAAACGCGGCCTTCCGGTTCGCTCGCGGGAAAAAACGAATGGGACGGCCGCCAGGAGACGGGTCGACGGGTACACGTGCTTCACGTCACGGGGGGGAGGGAAGGAAGGAAGGGGGTGGGTGTTACCTACGCGAGATGCCGCACGTAACCTTTGCGCCCTTTTGCTTTTGAAAACCCCCCGAGGAGAGAGACCTTCTACATAGGAGGCGTGTGCTACCGCCGCGGGTGCCGGGGGATTATGTCGTGGAGCTGCATGCGGGTCTGCGGTTTTTATTTATTTGATTTAATATACATCTTCCTCTTTGGTGTGTCAGGCTCGCGACTTGCGCAGGCGTGCGGCACGTACAGGAGTGTTGACGGCGGAAAGCTGGCGTTGATGGGTGACCTACTAGGTACGTTGTATGACATACACGGGTTTGCGTGGTCCGGGGTGAGTTGCTGTTATGAGGGGATTGGCTAAGACGGTAGGCTTAAAAGAAGCATAGTGTGCTATAGCCTATTAGGGGAAATGTTTATAAGTGAAACAGTATAGTTGCTCTGGTAAAGGAGGATATGCCTACTATAGGTAGCTATAGGTAAGTAGATAATTAGATATATGTGATCACGGTGGTACAAATGGCTGCATACAGTACGTATATGTGTGTTAGTAAAGCTACTTATATTCATTTCTAGAGTGAATGATACGGGGGTATGTAGATGAGGATGACGAAGCTAAGCATCAACCCTTACCTAGTATATAGCAGTTAATATCCCAGGAGAGAGCAGTAGTTGTAAGATATCGTGATGAGCATCCATTAACCTTCACGTGCATAATGCAAGTATACTCAAGTATGCTAGAAAACCATATTCAGTCCCCCACACCCCGTCAACAACAAGCATCCTACGCCGCCACCGTAGCCACCAGCTTCGGCTCCCGCACCATAATAGTCAGCACGGCCTTCCCCTCCATACCCACCCTAGCCAGATCATACTCCAGCTGATCCACCTCGACGAAGCCCAGCCTCCGGTACAGCGGCACGGCCAGGGGCAGGGCCTCGAGGTACGCGGTTACACCCTCGGCGTCGGCTTTGGCGAGAACGCCCTCGATGAGCGCGGCGGCGATCCCGCGGCCCCGGTAGGAAGCATCCATGCATATCGAGGACAGAACTTTGGACGGTGGTGAGTTTGAATATTACAGGGCATAGAGAGGCGTGGTGAGGTAAGAATATGCAGCGGTAGGGGGATAAGGGTGATAATCGGGCGTCTCCCACGTACCTAACTTCTCGCTCGAGTTCCACTTCTCCCCCATGCTATAGCGACAAGAGTCAGTAAGTTATCCCCGATTCCGTATTCAGGCTCGGAGATTGGAAGGTTTCAGACACGCCTCGAGAGCAGCCTCTCAGCCCTCCCGTTTAGGAAGTTCCATCTCTGAAACCAGAAACGAAGCCAAAGGCGGACCCAAAAAGCGAGCGAAACCTCCCAGCGCCAACCTTACCTAACAATGCCCCCGAAGAACTCCTCATAGATGCCCTCGTCCGCGCCCTCCGGGGCCTTCAAGAGCTTCTTCTTCTTCTTGGGCCTCTCGTCGGCCTCCCCGTCCCTCAGCCTTCGACTCCGGCCCTCCTCGTCGTAGAGCAGAAACCCGTCCCCGAGGCCCCGGAACCCCACCGGCGGGTCCCACTTCGCGAACCCGACGATCTTGCCTGTGGCGGCGTCCGCGACTTTGAACTGGTGCGTGCCCGGGTCCGCGAACCGGCCCCGGATGCGGTCGCTGTGCCAGGTGCGCATCGCGTCCGCGGACGGCGATCCCCAGTACGTGAACTCGGCGGCTTTGGAGAAGGCTCCCATGACTGTTCGGGGTTGTGTTTAGTGTTTAGGTAACTGCTCATTAACTGCTCATTCGCCGCCGTAATGGCTGAACTAATCCATTGGAAAGACGGTCTCTATCGTATAGGTACCAGAGTGCAATTTCATCTCCCCACATAGACGGCAAGTTCGGAGGACAAGAATAATAATAGGAACAAGACAGTTGAAGTCAAAGTAAGAAACTCACTGCCACCACCTCGTGTCAGCCAACGGAGCTTAAGACCCGCGTATAGTCAGTCAACAGCTTACCAGACAGTCGTCATCTCCGGCGTGTCCTCCGGCGTGCACCGGGACACAGCAAAGCCGGGCGGCAGCAAGGCCTGGAACGGAACGGCCATGGTATCGGAGTAGTAGCGGCGGCCTACTTATAACTAGTTACCTGCCTCCTATCCAAGTATTTCAAAGTATGCCTCGCGCGTTAAACAAGCTAGTAAGAGACGAGTTCAAGCGATGTTATAACCAGCAGTGTTTTATCGCCCGTGAGATTTCTCGCACCGATTTATAGGCAAGTTCTGTGCCGTACTTCATGCGCCCTTCCGGTGACTGACCAGGGGTCTTGTGAGTCAAACGACCCGCACGCCGAGGTCGCTCCAGCTTCGGCGAGACAGACCCGAGAGTGTGGCATATCCGGACTCTATAATTACTCTTTAGTATAGATCCTATCGAGGCACGACGGCGAATTTTGTAGGCGGTTAGTACTTTTACTCCAATAGTATCTACGAGTCAATCAATTATAGTTTAAACGTCCAGGTAATATTGCACGGGCACCTGAGTTTGCGCTGTAGGTACTATATACCTACCTAGGTATAGATTTAAATATTTATTCATGGGATGAATCAGCTATGCGGCTCCCTTCACTCTATCTAGGTCGGCAGAGTTGCTATGTAGTCCTCTTCACCAAGGATTTCGTATTCGAGTGACGAGTACACGCGTGTCATAGACTTGATAGCCCGGACAACTTGCACGCACTCCCTTTCAATCTCCCTAGTTGTCCTGACCGCCTCGGAGGACCAGGGACCGATATTATCCAGCTCCATGTAGCCGTGCGCAAGGCGGTATAGTGTTGTGGCGAGCGGCCGAAGATATCTGGGCGATGCACCTTTCCGCCGTAGATCTAGCGGTAGATTGTCTCGCACATTCTCAGTGCGACGCGCTCGGTACCAACCGGTCCAGTTTGGCATGAGAACACGTTCGCAGGTGACGAATGCGTCCTTGTACTCTTTCAACTGGACGAGCAGCTGGATGTAAGAGTTCCAGTTCTTGCTGTCGATATTGAATCCTTCACGGCGAACATCGGCAATGAGATTTTTGATGCCGGCGGCGTCTTCTTCGATGAACAGTACCTTCATCATGACCTCGAGGCCACCTGATAGGACGTAATGGTACTTGGGCGATATTTTAGGTGTGTGCGGTAGGTCCTCGACAAAGTCAGCCGACCGTGCTTCCTTCTTCGCGGCTTCGTAGAGAATATTCCACGTCACCTTAACACGGTCGTAATGCTTTTGGTGAAAATCCGCGAGCATGAGAGAGTTGAGCATGAATACTGGTAGGACCCCGCTCGCGTTCTCTCGACCTTGGAAGATAAATCGGTAAAGGTCGATGAGCTCCCGGGCCTGAACGAAATCCTTCAGCTCGACCAACATGTAAACCATGGTGCTAAAATGGTATTTTTCAGCACTCTCTCCCAGCAGCTCGCCTGGATTGCCGGGTTTGGGAGTTGGCGCTGATAACCCGCCTAATTTCTTTTGACTATCAAGACCATATATATTGTAGAATGAACGAAGTGCTGTCCCCAGCCAATCCTTTGCCTTGTGACGCATTCGTTGATGGTGGGGCATATTCTTCCATTGTGCAATTGCCCTCGATAAGTGGTATAGACTGTGTGCGGAACTCGAGAATCCATTTTCCATCATCATTCTGTGAAGGCGTTGGACTGCCGCAGGTTCCCCAGTCACGAGCAGAGCACCCATGACGATATGAAAGTGTTCGGCAGCGACGTCGAAGATTTTGTCCTTCACCGCGGCTGAGAGGAGAGCTAGAGCATGTTGCGATTGCCGACATAAGGCTAGACCTAGGAGCAACTGCTGGTATGTAAACTGGTTAAAAGGGACATCCTTATCGGCCATGAGACCGAGAACTTTATTGACGCTGGCAAGATCTCGGCGAAGAGCATGATAGCGAATAAGTTTGTTCCACATTCGGGTTACAACAATTCCCTTCCTGACGGCTCGAGAACAAATGTCTTCAGCTGCTTGTAAGTGATTATTCTGGCAGTACGCATCGACGAGGCTGCTGAGCATAGCCTCATCTGCTTGCAGGTTGTTATTGCGTGCCTGTCGATATAGATCGATCGTAAATCCTAGATCACCTCTGGTACCGGACATCTGCATCATCGTCGCATAGCTGTAGTGGTCCGGGTCCCCCGTCTCGGTAAGCTTTTCGAAAGTAGATATAGCACTTTCATAGTCGCTAGCCTTCACATAGGCATTTAGAAGGATGTTCCAGCTGAATGTGCTTGGCTTTATACGAAACTTTCCTTCAATGTCGTCAAAAATACGTTGCGCCTCTTGAGATTCACCTCGAACGGCATGGACCTGAAGGAGATGTGAGAATGTATCTTGACCTTCTAAAACTGGATACTGTGGATCGTCTCGGTATAGCTTTATGAGCTGAGGCCACAGCTTGTAAACCTGGTCCTTATCTCCATGGGACGCGTAGAAAGCGAGGTATCTTTGGAAGGCTCTACGAGAAGGTTGGGTATGGAATTTATGCCAGTCCCCCCACAGTAATTCGAGCCCGGCATATTTAGTTGACAATGGCGTATGTAATTTATTATAGGCTTTGAATATTTCATGGAGGACGGGGTGGCTCGGCATACTCCCAGGAAGGTCACGATAGATCTTATACACTTCGATTCCGAGCTTCTCCTTGCCCCTCCGAATGACGGTGCGTAAAAACTCCTCGTAGATATGCAAGTCTTCTGTGAGATTGAGAAGAGGTATAACTTGGTCGTCGGCACACGATAAAAGAGCTCTGCGGGTCAGAATTTTCTGTAGCCAATCTAGTGCCTCATCACTAAGTCTGGTATCGTCTCCATCATCGTCTAGTTCTTGAAGCTCTTGCCGGGTGCGTGTCTGGAATTCGAAAGCTTTTGCAGCAAGGCCAGGGACTGAAGCAACATGTCGCAATTGCGACATAATGCCCTCGAAATCCAACCGCGCGGCTAATGTAGCATAGTGCTTCCATATTCTCTTTAGCAACGATAGCGAAGAAGACCGTAACGCGTTAGATAGCAACAAATCTAATGCATCGATTAGAGAAGTAACATCAATGTCATCCTTTTCCGCCCCTTTTACCAAGGCGTCAATCGCTTGATTGTCGTTCTGTAAGTTAATTTCGGCTGTGATACCCGCCACAAAAATTTGGTTGGTCCACTGTGACGAGGGCAGTTTTTGGAACAGCTCCGAAATCTTCCAAGAATGTGACAGTCGTCCACCTTTCAGAAGAAACACTAAGACCTGTTGCATAAAGATGGTTTGCGATGGTTCATCCAAGATCCTGTAATAATGCCAGACCCGATCGGCATCCTTGGGGTCATCACTGTCATGTTTCAGCAAGCTATCGAGCGCCTCGGCAGGATTATCTACTTTCGGATAATCTATATCGTTCACAGCAACATCGGGAGGTACGGGTGTATCCTCCAGCTGAGCCTCCACGCCAGCGTCTTGGTCTATTTCGCCATCCGCTAAATCCGGGACGTTGTCTGTTCCTGCGACTTCAGCATCTTGCGAGCCCGCAGAGTCTACGTCGTTGGTTGACTTGTCGCTACCAGGTTCTTCATGTGCTTCCTGACCAGTAGCAAGGTCTGTTTTCGGACGATCGGCTTGACGCCTAGGAAGAGACGAAGTGTACAGACGAGGAGTGAGTTTCGCAAAAGGTTGTCCATGACGAAAGGCACTAGAACGACTACGGGAAGCGGGCGTGGTTGTGGCCAAGTGGCGCATAATGGTAACAGCACCGGTTGGATATAAGAAATCGAGAAGACAGGCTGAAGCGCTCAGGGATGTGCCCTTGGTCTCTTCGGGTGTGGGACCCATATTGAGATCGAAAGTGCCATGCATCAAAGCTTGCCAGGCGGCGGTGAGCTCGATTTCAGTGGCACCATGCTGCCAGAAGGCTGCGCGAAGGTGCCTTGTAGATCGGAGGGACTGGGTGGCGTTAGGAACCACTCGATGGAAGCCGGATGGTTCCAAACTGGCTGCTGTCTTCTCCAGCATTGGGAGAGTACGATCTAGACGAGAGGCACTTCGCACAACGACCGAGGAAACGAAAGGGGTGGATGAAGTAAGACTATATAGTTTTGGAAACCATTTTCGGAGCTATGTATAATGAATGAATGAATAGATTAGAATTGATGCAATTTTGGGAGGTATTTTGGTATCAACTTTTAAAACATTTACTTACCATAAAAAAACATAGCACGATTCCTCCAGTCTCAAGTCGTTTTTAGAAGTTCTAAGCCATGACTAATTTTGGTGGTTCTTTTCTTCTTTCTTTTTTTCTGTGATGACATATAAGGTACGGGGAAAAGACCCATACAAAAAAAAGATTTCATACGACGACGAGATAAAAGCTTCAATTTTGGCGGCCTGTCTTTTTTAATCAGTTTTTTCCTTCTTTTTCTGGACAAGCTCTGCCGATAACAATCGCTAATCTGATCCACATCACTCACATATATGTATTGTACCTAGGTACTTTAACACTAGCCACAACCTTAACAACCTGGGCATCAGGTCATTAATCATTAATAGTGGATAAAGTCGTACAATATCAGGCGGGGATGCCCACCACCTGCACCACCCATGGATCGAGTTTCTTCCAATATCAGCCACGAATAGTGTACCTAGATACTTCGAGCTAACCCCACGTTCAAATCATTTTTGGAATATTCAAAGATTGGACGCCAAACCCCACCAACTCCATCCAACATCGACACCGACACCAATATTGACGACGACGACAACGACGACGACGTTGTGCTTAACCTCAACTCTGTGACCGTCCCCCTCAAATCCTTGATATCCCAAGGTTGCGCCACCATGGATATCACGAGTTTCGTGGTTTCGGCCAGAAACCAAGCCTTACTCTACGGAGATTACAGCACCTACCATAAGCAGCTGGTCAAGAAGCTACACAGTTGTCGAAAAAGATTGAATATTGTGACCAAGAATCGAGGAAAGTATAACAAGAAAGACGCCATCACAGCTGAGAAGCTATCAGAAAACCATGAGTATGCGCAATATATGTACATATACCTATCAAAGTCTATATAGCTGACAGAAACGAGATTTCTCCATCTTCAATTATTAATAGCCGAGCGTGCCTGGGCGCATGCTATGAGGTTCAAAGCTATACATTCCGCCGACACCAAGGGCATCACCGGCAGAACCCGCTCCCACATCATATCGAGACTCGATAAAGGCGCTCGTGCCGCTGAACATCTCGTCTCCGTTTTGTCAGATGGTTCTGCAAGTGACGCCAGCGATACAGATATTCTAGAAGCACGTGCATATGCTTCCATCATTCGAGGTGCGGCACAGTTCGAAAAACAAAGCTGGGAGGCTTGCTTACAAAGTTATGCGACCGCACGCATTATATATACGGCCCTCTCTACCTCTCTCAGGGGGGATATCTTTAAAGACTTATTATCAGAGACCATCGATCCTTCTATTCGATATGCCGCCTATCAGTCCAAGGTCCCGAGGACCTTGGCCATCCCAACCATAGCCAGAAAGGCATTTCCTTCCTCCGACGCTTCTTTGGTCGAACAAATAAACAAGTTGGCCCCGGATCTGCTGAAGACGAGTGGCTCCGATGCTCAGAAAGGCCAAGTCGGTGCTCCGAACGCACCTCAGACGATTACATGGAGGTCCCGGGAAGTGAAGATCGAAGATGCAGCTATCGCGATTGCGCTGGCATCTACCGATACCGCAACCGCGCGATTAGCTGAGAAACTGGCATCTTCTGACGTTACGCTCCCGAAGGAGATGGCTGCGGCATACGACGAAGTGCTGATAGCTAGCCAGGATGCGGCAGATGCCACTAAGCGTGCTATTGATGAATTGAAGGAGGAAGGCGTCTCGCAGAATGACCCTCGGATACAGAGTTTACAGATAACCCGTACCGCTGTGAATTATCAGATGATCAGTTGGAGAATTGGTCGGAATCGGGTCTTGAGCGGAGAGCACGATGGCGCCCTACTTGACTCGGCGCCCACTACTACCCGGAAATCCAAGAAAGATGCTACCTCTCGGAAGCCTCAGGTAGAGCCGACCGGCAGGAAGATTTCTCGACTGAAAGACAAGGTTGTCCTATACGATTCAACGCTGCAAAGCATCGATTCGATCAAGGACTTACCCGGTGTTGCCGCCGATGATGGATTATTAGAGCAGTTGAACGCAACCGGCAAATATTTCCATGCTCTCAAGTCAGTACTCCGAGCTCAGTTATATTACACTTCGTGCGAATACTTACCCATCGATTAGGTCTCTCTCCATTGCGCGGTCACACTCACTTACCAACCAATCACTCAATGCCTTAGTGCTTACTAAGCATGCCTTTGATGAGGGTCAAGAGTCTTCTGCGTTTTTCTCTGAGCATGGTGCCTCCTCTTCAGAGCTTTCTCCTCGTAACATAGAGATTCGTCAGAATGACATTCAATTCTTGCATAACCTCTTGAAGGGAGAACTCCAACGATGCCGCGCAATTGTAGAAATAGACAATCTGCGACAGAAAACAACAAATACGACCCCGCCGGCCGCGAGGATTCCTCTGGTGCAACGTTTATTCGAGTATCCTGCGGAAGGCGTAGATCTGGAGCGACTTGTTGACTTCCCGCCCAAGGTAGACCCTATTCCGGTGAAGCCTCTCTTCTTCGACGTTGCCTGGAATTACATTGAATATCCTGGAAAGGCACCAGCTTCCGATCCTGAACCGGAGAATAAGTCGACAGAATCACCGCAGCCGCAGAAGAGAGGATGGTTTGGCTTTGGAAGATAGTATCTGTACAAACCATGTATGCCTATGTACAATAGGCGAAAATAATTCAACGATCATGAGACATTTTTCATTTATTCTATTTTTTGAACGTGCATGTATCCCTTGATTTACTCCCTAAGACTACCTATCTAGGTAGATAAGTTAAATTGCGATCACACAACTCATCGAAGGGCGTTCTGCGACAACACATGCCTACATACTTACCTAGTATCAAATATACATATCCCTAGCTATCATCACCAAGGTCTTAACTTAAATGACTCCCGGCACCTCGCTTCATGTCGCAACTTCCATTTCTCGTGTTCCTCACGATGACTCACTATGTTCGGTCATCGCTATTCAAACAGCGCGAGCAGGCTAATAGTTCCCGGCAGCGAAAACAGCCCAGGATTAGATGACCACTCATGGCCGTCGAAGGCATGGACTAGCACTACTGATCTGCCTCTTCTCGTTGATAAAAAGCCGCAGCGACGAACAGTCTCCTTACGCGTATTTGTGCTCTCGATCGTATTTCTTACTGTCGCGGCGCTAAGCCTAGGACTGGGCCTCGGGCTTGGGTTCCCACGATACAGGACGGCATATGCCACAGCACCGGCTCATCATAGCGGCGATGGCGGCATACCTGAGGATCTCGAGTTCGTCCCGATAGACAAGCTCATCAACAAGACGGAGCTCGAGCTCGAGACCAGGTTCGCCACAGCAGGCGGGAAGGAGAAGGGGGAGGGGACGACGGTGCGCGAATATGAGTTCAACGTCTCGCAAGCTCTCGCCGCGCCGGACGGGTTCCCGAAACCGATGATACTCGTCAACGGGCAGTCGCCGGGGCCGCTGATCGAGGCTAGTATCGGGGACACGATCAGAGTGCGCGTGAACAACCACATGGCTAACGCGAGCACGTCGATCCACTGGCACGGCATCAACCAGAAGGGGTCGCCGTGGATGGACGGCGTGGCGGGGATCACGCAGTGCGGCATCCCGCCTAGGCGGAGCTTCATGTACGAGTTCAGGGTCGACGACCAGAGGGGAACGTTCTGGTGGCATGCCCATTCTTCGGTGCAGTACAGCGACGGTGCTTATGGTGCTATTGTTAGTTTTGTGGGTGTGCGCTATAGACGAGGGTGTCAGCTGATCTGTGTATAGGTTATTCGGGATCCTGGAGAGATGGTACCTAGGACGGATGGCGAGAAGCTTGTTTTTGTTTCGGATATATATCACACTTACGGGTCGGTGGTGAGAATACTAATCGAAGGGAGTGTCAAGAGCATTTGCTGACCACAATTCTCTTAAACGTCACACAGATACTAGAAAGCTATCTTAAACCAACCTCGAAATGGGCGCCCTCTGAATCTGGCGTAGAGCCTCTCGCAGACAACATCCTGATGAACGGACAAAACACATACAGCTGCTCCACCAACTCCACCACATACCCATCGCCTCCATACCAGGGCAACTGCACAGGCGGCCAACTCTACACGACCAAAGTCCATCCCGGACGGACAGTTCGGCTAAGGCTGATAAACGCATCGAGCTTCTTCTCGTACTGGTTCAGCGTCGACAACCACACGCTATCCATCGTGGAGCTAGACGGCGTCGAGATCGAGCCTATACCTACCCGCGGCGTGTACCTGAACCTGGGGCAGCGCGTCTCGGTTATCCTAACCGCGAATCAGACGGCGGGGAGCTACTACATGAGAGCGTCGATGCCGAGGACGTGCTTCTTGCCGTACTCGACGTATACCAGTGCCGGGCTGGAGGACGGGGGTTACAGTGTGAAGGGGGTGTTGTCGTATGAAAACGAGAAGAAGGGGAATGGTAGTGAGGTGAGCAGTACCACTGCACCTGAACCGATCGGAGTCGCGGGAAACACGACGAATCCCTACGGCGTCGAGAACAACGGGCTCAGGGGTGACGTGTGGGAGGGCTGCGACGACATGCCGTTCGACATGCCAGTGCCGATGCGCCGGCAGCCCGCCGTCAATATCAGCGAGGCGAATACGCATTACATAGAGTATGCGTTCCGGCAGGCGCAGGAGATCAATCGGGTTTTCATCAACAAGGCAAGTCCCACACCTCCACCCCCGGCTCCCTTTCCTACGTCTTTGCAAAGGGACAAGGCCTAACCGGTGAACCGAAAAAATAGACTTCGTACTCGCCCCTATCCGACAACGCCACGCTCTGGAAGGCGCTGGACCAGCAGTTCACCGCCGACAAGGCGAACTCGTACAACAGCTGGGATTTTGGGCTGAGCCAGCAAGTCCTGCTTGTCCCGGACGCGGATCGGGGAGCGCAGATAGTCATAAACTCAAAGGATGCGATGGAACACCCGTGGCATTTACAGTGAGTCCACCTCTCTTCCCCTGCCTACCCCTTCCCCCCCATAATCCCACGCACGCTTGTTCGACACCTACTAACCTCCAGCCAGTGGTACGTTCACCCCCCTACCCCCCCACAAGCAAATCCCTCCATACTAAACCCCACCCCCCAAAAAACAGGCCACACATTCCAGATCGTAGGCTGGGGCTCCGGCCCCTTCGGCAGCGGCGCCACGACCTGGAACCTAGGGAACCCGATGCGCCGCGACACGGTGACGGTGCCGGCCTTCGGCCACGTCGTCGTCCGCTTCGCGGCGGACAACCCGGGGCTCTGGGCGCTGCACTGCCACGTCGCGTGGCACGTCGAGGGTGAGTCCTTGCCATGCACATCCATATCCGATGCAGGAAACGACTGGGGGTTTACCAGCTAACGCGGCAAAGGCGGCATGTTTCTCTCCCTGGCGGAACGGCCTTCCGATCTCGTCCGCATGGTTGCCGACATGGACTCGGAGACGAGGCGGCGGAGCCAAAGCTTCTGTGGCGCGGATGGTGTGGACTAGGCGGTTGGTTCTTGTGGGGAGCTCTTCGGAAGTAAGAGCAATAGTGAGTGACTTACGGAACAAGCCTGTAAACATGTAGTAAGCACTCTTATTGTAAATATTCACGAGGCATAAAAGAAAATCCATGGACTACAACCACTTCACCAGACACGATCAACCAATTCCAGCCAGGAACTCATGAGAGGGGATGTCTTATTATTTTTTGTTGTCCTTCGTCGTAACGTCTTTATATACAAAGCTCCGAAAAAAACCAGAGCCGAAAAAAACCCTTCACCAATGCCATTTCATTCATATCATCGGAAAACGCATGAACTACCTTCTAAGCATGCAGGTAAAACTTTAATCAGCCGTCCCCCAAATCTCAGTAAAACGCCTCTTCCCGCCCGGCATATTTCGTGTTGAGATCCCATTGCCTCAAGTCGGAGTAGTAGTCAAGTTCAGCTGGGGGATGAACGTAGAGCGGGCAAATATGAGTACAAGGAGTAATGTACAGGTATAGAGGAGCTAGCTCGTGTGATCCCCCACCTCAAGGATAATTAAGGTGAATCGAGAGAATTCCCATCTCGATTAGGGTGTTCAAGGCTTCTTCTCGTCCTCGGGCTTGGCCGCAGGCTCACCTTCACCCTCTTTCGGAGCATGCTCCTCGGAGCGCGCCTTGTGCATCTTGTCGAAGAGGTTCAGGCTGGCCATCTGCAGCTCGTCGGTCTTGTCCTTGATTTCTTGGGAGGTGGCGGTGCCCTCGCCGGTCTGGTTCTTGCTTATGAATTCTCGTAGAGATGTGAGCTTTTCTCGGATTCCATCGGCCTCAGCCTTATCAAGCTTGTCAGCATACTCGTTAAGAGCCTTCTCGGTATCGTTCAGAACGCTGTCAGCGCGGTTGGCAGACTCGATGGCGGACTTGCGCTCCTTGTCCTCCTCGGCGTATTTCTCAGAGTCTTCGACCATGCGCTCAATCTCAGTGTCGGACAAACCGGAGCCAGAGGCAATGGTGATGGACTGGTCCTTGTTGGTGCTCTTGTCCTTGGCGTGAACGTGAACGATGGAGTCGGCATCAATGTCGAAAGTGACCTCGACTTGGGGAACACCACGGTGTGCAGGCGGGATACCAACCAGCTGGAAGTTGCCGAGAAGCTTGTTGTCCTTTACTAATTCACGTTCACCCTGGTATACTTTGATCTCAACCGCGGTCTGGAAGTCAGCGGCCGTAGAGAACACCTGGGACTTCTTGGTAGGGATCGTAGTGTTGCGGTTGATCAATCGCGTGAAAACACCACCAAGGGTCTCGATACCGAGGGACAAAGGAGTGACATCCAAAAGTAGGAGATCCTTGACTTCACCAGAAAGAACAGCACCTTGGATAGCGGCGCCGATGGCGACAGCCTCATCAGGGTTGACAGACTTGGCGGGGTCACGACCGAAGATTTTCTTGACCGACTCGGAAACCTTAGGCATACGTGTCATACCGCCGACAAGGATAACCTCCTGGATGTCTTTCGCCTGCAGGTTCGCATCCTTGAGCGCCTTGCGCACTGGCTCAATGGTCTTGGTGATCAGGGGGTCCATCATGCTCTCAAGCTGCGATCGGGTCATCTTGGTGTTGATGTGCTTAGGGCCAGAGGCATCGGCAGTGATGAAAGGAAGGCTGATATCAGTCTGAAGAGACGAGGACAGCTCAATCTTGGCCTTTTCAGCAGCCTCACGGATTCGCTGGATGGCCATTCGGTCGTTAGATAGATCAATGCCTGAGTCGGCTTTGAATTGCTGAACAAGGTGGCGAACTAGGCGGATATCGAAATCCTCACCACCCAAGTGTGTGTCACCATTGGTTGACTTGACCTCGAAGACGCCAGCCTGGATCTCCAAAACTGAAATATCGAAGGTACCACCACCGAGATCGTACACAGCGACAACTCTATCAGCTTCCTTCTCCAGACCATACGCTAACGCAGCAGCAGTGGGCTCGTTCACAACACGAAGGACGTTGAGACCAGAGATCTGGCCGGCATCCTTGGTGGCTTGACGCTGGGAGTCGTTGAAGTAAGCAGGTACAGTGACAACGGCATTCTTGACCGGCTTGCTGAGGTAGGATTCGGCGGTTTCCTTCATCTTGTTAAGGACAAAGCCACCAATCTGCGACGGAGAGTACTTTTGGCCTCGAGCTTCAACCCAGGCATCGCCATTGGAGTGTTGGACGATCTTGTAGGGAACCTCTTTGATATCTCTTTGAACTTCGGGATCAGTGAACTTGCGACCGATTAATCGCTTGGTGGCGAAGAGAGTGTTCTCAGGGTTAACGACAGCCTGTCGCTTTGCGGCGACACCAACTAGTCGTTCACCATCTTGTGCGAAAGCAACAACGGATGGTGTTGTTCGTGCACCTTCACTACCAGTTAATATTTCATCGTGGACATATGCGCGAGCGATAATATCTTACCTTCTGAGTTCTCAATGATCTTAGGAGTCTTGCCTTCCATAATTGCGACAGCCGAGTTTGTGGTACCTAGAAGGTGTCAGTAAACTACTCAAGGCAGAGTGACGGCAATAACGTGGGCGAAGTTACCAAGATCGATACCGATGACGGCACCTTGAACCTTTCCCTCCGTCGACTCATATCGAGCGAAGCTGGCCCCTAAAGGTTTTCGTAGGGGAGCGGCCCATCGTGCAGCTGTGGGAGTCGCTCGAGGAAGCTATGTAATTAAGTTGTGGTTAGCCATGCGACAGCGCACAAAGAATTTTATTTTATTTTTCAATTTCAAATTCCGGGAAGCCGATTCCACTTACAGCTCTAGAGAATGATCGGGCCAACATATTGAAGGCTAAAAGGTGAATGAAAGCGTCGAGAGTACAGGGGGTGGTGGGAAGAATTTGAGTGAGAGAAGAAGAGTTTGGTTTAATGTACAGATTGGTTCGGAAAAAGTTTTAGTTATGTATGGGAAGGGAAGAAGGCGAATGGGCGGAGATGGATACCATAAAATTTCTGCGGCGACGAGGAAGAGAGTAGATTTCTTCTCAGAGCTTCCCGAAGGGCGGTATAATTCGGCAATATTCGGGGACCCAATAAATAATTGGGGTTTTTTATAAAAAAAAATTTAAGAAAAAGGTGGCGTGCACCAACCCACTATGCCACTACGTATCGTATGTACCTAAGTACCTCCGCGCCGGCGTGATGGAAGGAGCCGCGGCTTATGTAATTATATTCTAGATTTTCAAGATTGAAGACCCTGTCTAGACCTTCAATTGGTAAACCTTTCCAGATACGGTAGGTTACCTATGTACCTACATAGTGTACGGTCATCAGGAAATCCTTCACATCTCATAGGCTCTAAGTCTATTTATTCAACGTTTTTGACTAATGTTAATGGACAACATAGAAAATAATATATATATCCCAATTGACAATATACTTAGGAATACGTATAATATCGAAGTTCATCTAATACGAGTTAAGATATGTGCATTTCAAAGATTGCGATGATGTAAGGTCGTTGCAAATCTCTGGAGTTTAGGTAGAACGATAATACACCAGCTTGGCAAAGGCGTGCCGGATAAATTGTTCCAAATGGCATCACCGCAAGGTCTATTTCGTACCTAGTGAGGTATTAGCTTTGACCGAAACGGAACTTTCCCTCATTCGAAATGAATGACACTTGCCTTTCAACGTTACAACTACTACTAGGTACCTACTGCCTACGATTGCATAAAGTTCACCCCATCCGTTAATAGGTAGGTAGATACCTAGTTTCCCATATGATTGTTTCGCCGTAGCGGTTTCTATCACACACGATTCTTCCCATGTTCAATCAATCATTTAAAAAGAAGGGAGTTGCCACTCAGATTGACACACCACACATCGTTGTATCTTCACATTAACGATTTGTATGTAGAGGGTACTAACCCCACCGTACATATCCCTCTACCTGGTACTGTATCGTACTTCCCTACCGTTAAGGTGGATGCCAGGGTTGCAGGTTGCAGATTGCAGGTGGTTGCCCCGTACCCAGAAAAGACTGCCAAAAGTGATTGTCGGCGGTTGCTACTGCGGTTGCTACTACTGCTCTATTGCTTGCTCCGGAACGTCATCTGGAGGAACCTTTCTTAGGGGGAACTTCTGAACCTTTGTCTTCATTGTCAAAGTGAACACAAAAAAATAATTTCATTCTACCCGTCGCCCATTCAACAACTACTACCCAGAAAAACAACTATCGATCCCGCATTCATGATTCATAATACAGCAAATCAACTTTCACCCTTTTAAACTAAAAAGGGGAGTTGTTGATCACTCCTGTGCCTGCAGGTGGTTCTCTACATCAATCCAAAAAATCGACTGTTCCCGCCGTCGCTGAAGTAATATCGTGATCTGATCTCACGGTGGACTTTACCATCCTTGGGATATCTAATATCGAATTAACTCGCCGACTACCCACGACCAAAACATCTACGATCGGCGCATCTCCCGACGTGTCACTTGACTTTCCTCCGACGCGCTTCTAATGATCGATGCGACTTGATTGCGGCATCGACATCCTCCGTTGGCAAAATGCCTAGAGACGAGGAGGCCAGGTAGGATTTCTCACTGCGCGTCCGAATGGGTACACCCCGCTGATTGACAATCAACCTCTAGTCTTTGGCCTACCAACAACCTGCTACTTCAAGAAGGTCGCAAACATTATCGGAGTAGCGTTTCGCCAATGTAAGTCTCCCAGCCTATCCGCCTACTACCTATTGCCTATTGCCTATTGCCTATTGCCTTCTACCTTCTACCTTCTACCTTCTACTACCTTACCTATGCATATGCCTATATAGTTGTTATCTAGCTGTCAGCGCAAGCTAACCACTCGTCCCGTTTTTTTCTATATTTTAGTCACTGGCAGCTTCGCTCGTTACTTAGTGCAGAGCGACAACACGTACTCTACTTTCCTGCCGGCGTCAACAACACCCACATTCAACGACTTGACACATCGACTCGAGAGTGCGAGACCATCAAAGTAATCAGCTTCCACCCGCGTTGTCTGATTGCTAGTAAGGGTTGGATCTGTTGCGGCGGCGAAAATGGCGAGTTGGTAGTTATACGTGAGTCAGGGAGTAGTGATGCACAGGCCGACACTCTTAGTAGGGACTTTCGGTCTAGGCTGAATTCCATGGAATCCTCTAACATGGCCGAAGGTCCTATATACCAACTCCAACGGGATATGCTCACTGTCGTTGAACGAATCAATGGTTCGAACAAAACATGGTCTGCTTCGAGTTACAAGGTTGGCACCGAACGCGTCAATTGCATTACCATATGGCATCCGTCTAAGAGTGAGGGTGCACCTGGACAGTACGACTCGCCAGTAGCCATTGTTGCCAATAACGACAAGACCATTACTGTGATAGCGCTCCACGAGCCTAACCTGCATAAAGATGTGTTGGAATATCCCGATTGTGTCAACCGCGGTGTCATCTCCCCCGACGGATCTCTACTAGTTGCCATTTGTGACGACCCTTACCTCTACATACACATGCGACAACCGTTTGATCAGCACTACCATGGCGTTTCTCGACAGTCCTACAAATGGGTCTCGTTGCCAACAGTACGACTTAAGGGCCCATGGGACAAAGACACGTCGGACTGTAGAGGTAGCTTTGCAGCTTGTTTCTCCCCATCCGGAAAGTACTTGGCTATAGGCACTCAGTATGGCACGATCTCGATATTCGACGCAGTTGCTCTTAAGAACCCTGATGCTGACGCCTTGGTCACGTACTTCAACTCCGACCGCCCTGGAGAAAGTGGTGCTGTGAGAGACATGGCCTTTTCACCAGGGCCATATGACCTTTTAGCATGGTCAGAACATCGGGGACGGATCGGAGTAGCAGATGCGCGTACTAAGTTCAAGCGACGACAAATAATCTCACTAAGTAGCCATGAAGGCTTCAATCATTACTTGCTTAATGACAGTAACAGCAGCACGATCGACCCACGTCTACTCGATCCTCATAGTGAGGAAAGCGAGCGTAATACCGAGGCCGAGCGTCACACTGAGAGATCTATCTCACTGCTCGAACGCTGGGGTCGTGCAATGAACGACCGATACCTACCCACCCCGGAATCTTCTAGCGCGGCGCGAATCAACCAACCCTTTAGCGCCGATGAGGTTGCCGTTCTAGAGGCATTCCAAAGTGATCGTCGAAGGCGAGAAACTCGCGATCGAGGTGATCAGCCAGATCAAAGGCTTGCGGAACACCGGAGTCAAAGGGCCGCTGAGAGGAGTGCAGCGTGGAGGTCTCCGGCCTGGACAGAGCGAGTAAGTTCAGCTGTTCAACCCCAATATGAGATCGAAGTCGAAGCACCAACAGAAGCCCCGCCCCCCTACCGCCACTCGGAGTTATGGCACCGGGTACGCGAGGTACAGGCGGCATTTGACCATGAACGTTCTGTTTCTGAAATTGATACTGCTTCTGAAATTGATTCTGTTTCTGAAATTGAGCATGAACTGTCATTTCTTGAAATACCTACTGAAGAAACCGAGCCGAATACTTATACTGAGATGCAGAGCGAGACGATGACGCGTATCATTGAACGAGAACGAATGCGCGACCAACATCATCTGCAGACACCACCCGAACAGGACCACGGCAGAGGTGTTGCCACGGGGCGAGAAAGACGGAGAAGCGCGTCCATCATGCATTCGCTGGCTCAGAATGTCGATAACATTTCACAGTTGATGGTCAACCGAACGCAAGGCCAAGACAACGACGGCAACAACGAAAATTCGACGGCGTCGCGTGGTGAACGAGCATCTTCACCGTGGTTCCCTGGTCGATTCAGCTCCGCATGGCCCGACGCAGAAAATTTGGCCACGGCGTATGGAAATGATCGCGGCGCCCAGGAGAACCCTCGGACCGAGTCTGGTAGACCTCGTCGAGGCATACCTGTAATTGCCGATGCGTGGGCTAATGACTCCCTCTTTACTAGGATCAGAACGGGTAGCCGTGAACATCAGCAGAATCCCGATGATACTGCTGGTCTGGCATGGAGTCAGGATGGCCGAACATTGTGAGTGATGTTCCAGACTCTGCGGCTGGGAATATGCTATACTAACAAAAGTTGATCGTAGGTATGCTGCAGCTGAAGACGGCATATACGAACTTCACGTCGATATGCAGGGGAGAAAGGTGTTCCCCGACCTCGAGCTTCGTTAGCTGCTAATCATCTGCAAGCTATGACTGGGTTACCTTTCGACAAGAAAGGTTTGACGGTGTTGAGGCGTTTGTTAATTCTCATCAAGGGTGCATAAGGGATGGCAAAGGCGTTTCTGCGTCCACAACATTTTCCCTCGATTCGGGATTTGCGATGATATTCCCCCCCATTTTTCTCTGTTCTGTCTTCGTTCTTCTGTTTAGGCCGGCGATACTTCCCATCCAATTTTTTTTTTCCCCATTCGACGGGGGGCGGGAGTAGATTTTATTCCTTCGACTTTGCGGTCCCCACAAAAAGTCCTTTCGCAATTGGAGTTTCGCGAGAGGGAGAACGAGAGAGGAGAGAGAGATAGGTACAAGAGTGAGTGAGAGAGTGTGTGAGTGAAGTGTGAGAACATGAATCGGATGGCATGGCTTAAAGCCAATCGAGTCTCAGGTTTGCATTAACCTGACACCCTGCAATCCCATGTACATAGGTACTATTCATCCAATAATAAGTCGCAGTAACTTTTCCCCCCTGAATCTTTTTTTCTTTCATTTCATCGGGGCTTGATGTGAACTTTCATCTGATTCGCGTTGCTTGATGGGGGATGGGATTCGTGGCTCCTTCCATTCGATCAAGACACGCGGGTCGGGCTCCCCCCTAAATCCCGAGGCCGGGTTTGGGATTCGCCCGCTACGCATTGCTTGCACATCATTGGATCGTGATAGGCTACCGCGTTTCCACGTCCGAAGCGCTGTCATTTGTCGATTCACGGCAATGATATCAAGACAAGACTAAAATTGTATGTATGCCTGATAACCTAAGTATGTATCTAAGCCGCTAGATCCATCGGCGGCGACCCTTGCCCGCCGGCGTATAACATATCCCTGACCAAGTCCCCGATGGCCAGACAGCTCGTCAGGCCGGGGCTCTCGATGCCGAGCAGGTTGACCCAGCCGTCGTAACCGTCCTCCTTGCGGATGTAGAAGTCCACGAAGCCGGAGCCGGCGGCGCCGCCGACGGCGCCCGCGGGGCGCAGCTTGGGGCGGATGCCGGCGTAGTCGGGGGCGAGCGCGCCCGCGTCGACGCCGGGGAGGTACTTTCTGATCTCCGCGAGGGCGGCGGGCAGCCGCGAGGAGGTGACGTCGAGGCTGGACGGGGACGAAACCCACTCCACGTCGGGCCCGAAGCGCACGCGCCCGGCCAGGTCCAGCGTCAGGTGCGTGCCCAGGCCCCCGGCGCCGGGGGCCGTCACGGGGTACACGAGGCGCGAGACCTTGGGCGCGGACGCGGCGTAGCTGAAGTAGTTGCCCTTGGCGTAGTACAGCCGCGCCGGCCGGCCCTCCGGCGCGACGAGGTTGTGGACGTCGGCGGCGCCGAGGCCCGCGCTGTTGACCAGCACCTCGGCCGTGACGCGCGACTCCTCGCCCGTGGCGGCGTTGCGCACGGCGAGGGCCCAGCCCCCGCTCCCGGGGCGGCCCGTACCGTCGCGGCGTAGGGGCTCGATACCGACGACGGCGCTGCCGAGGACGGTCAGGCCGCCGGCGTCCTCGAAGAGCGCGCGCAGCGACGCCATCAGCGCGTGCGAGTCCACGATGCCGGTCTCGGGGCTCTCCAGAACGCCCGCGGCGGCGCGGACGCCGGGCTCGGCCCGCCTCGCCTCCTCGGCCCCGAGGAGCCGCGTCGGCACGCCGAGCCGCCCGCACGCCTCGTGCACGCGCTGCAGCTCCTCGCGCTGCGCGTCGTCCTGCGCCACCACCCACTTCCCCGTGCGCCGGTGCGCCACGCCGTACGCGCCGCAGAACCGATAGAGCGCCTGCCGCCCGCCGATGCAGAGCCGCGTCTTCAGCGTGCCCGCGCCGTAGTAGAGCCCCCCGTGGATGACCTCGCTGTTGCGCGAGGACGTCTCCGTGCCCACGTGCGCGTGCCGCTCCAGCAACAGCGTGCTGGTGGCGCTGCCGGGGGGCTGGTAGGACGCGAGGGCCCGCGCGATGGAGAGGCCGACGGCGCCGCCGCCTATTACCTGGGGGGGCGGTGTGAGTTCGTCAAGGTCTGGGTGTGGATATGATGGGTATATATGAAATGTGTGTGTGTTCTTATGTGTGTATTCATACCTATGTAGATGTATACGAAAAGCAGGATATGTACAAATATATACAACTTGCCATACACCTTCTCACACCCACCAGGTTGGCCGGGATCGGGGCAAGGAATAAAGACTTACAACATGAGTGAAATCCGCCCTTACAACTGCCGTGCTAGAAAACGAACGGCAGGCCAGACGTTCCAACCCGCTCGGCTGCAACCGACGTCGAGCCGTCCTGGCAAACATCTTCATTCGAACAATGATGAGAGGTGAAAGTTTGAGAAAACAACGAGTAGGCTCTATGCTAAGTAGGGTCTAGTAGCGATGATATCATATCCTAAGACCGGAGATCCTCCAATCGGCTCGCGCCGCTGCCGCATTAGCGAGTATTCTATACATCCCACTTTCATAACGTCAAGATATATATTATAAGTATTAACAGAGATTTGTGGTTATAGTAAGATGTTGTCTTTGGATCTATGATTTCACTTGTTTATCCATTGAACAATACATCAAGCCGGATCCAGGACGAAGTAATCTTGTGTAGAAATTCCAAAACACCACAATGTTCAGATGTACGCCACATTCCAATCATATCAAATCACTTTATCTCTTCGCAAACCATAATGCACCATCTAATTCAAAACTCATCGCCTGTCTGAATGTCCGTTGTTGACGAATTCCCGTGATTCGCATCACTATTTTATGAGAATTCTATGAGTGGTAAAAGAAAAGAAAGATTAAACTTACGCCGAGACACCGCCCAGAGAAAAGAAAAAAGGAAATCGTGAATGATAAAAGCTTGAGATGCATCGAGGGACAATACCTGTAGCAGTCGTCATATGCCCTGTTATGTCAAACCGTATCCCTTCTTCCGTGCGTCCATGCCATTCCTCCTACCAACGCCGAGAAGTGTGACCAAATGAAACATAGAAACCGAAACCTGCTCCTCCGGTGATGATGAGTTAAACAGTAAAACGCCTTGAGATCAGGGATCGGAGATTATTGTACAGATTCAGGCCTCACCCCCCCTTATTCGTCTTTGGGAGTCTCTGGAGTGGCAACGGGTTGAGCCGTGCTTGTAGTCGCGGCAGCGGCAGCAGCAGATGATGATCTTGCTGCACCCTCTTCTTCAGAAAGCGAGGTCGATTGTGTAAGTTGAGAATGATGAGCTGGCTCTCGTGTCAAACCCGTGTTGGCATGGGCTTCGCCCAGTTGGCGTTCTATACATACGTTAGCAGTTTATCATCGTGTACTTAGATGATATATATCTACCTAGTTCCCTGATCCTATGACGTAACATCTGATTCTCACGGACCAAGGATTGAGTTTCGGCCTGATAGTAGGCGCTCTCGTCACGAACTCCGGAGAGATGAGGCTCCCCAGGTTCCCCGCTAATGGACGTTGATCTCATTCTAGGAGACGGAGCTCCACGACTTGGTGTTCTGGACCTGCGGTGGAGGGCATCGCGAGCTATGTCGAAGGAAGAGCGAGGATGTGACAAGACCGGCGAGCGGGGAACTGATGTCGACGACGCAGGGAACGGTAGTTGTGCGACCGGATTCGGAAGCGTCACAGAACTGGGCCTCTCCGAAGTCGGTGTTGCGTCTTCGGCAGCTACACTCGTATGACTTTGACCCTGTGCTGCTTGGAGCTGCTGTAGTTGGAGTTGCTGCTGGCGAATCATCTGCAAAAGTCGGTTCTACCATTGACCTATATTAGTTAACCGAAACTCGAAGCAGCCGATAGAGTATAACCTACCACTTGTGCCTCCTGTTCTGCTTCAAGTTCTTGGTGTAGTTCTCCCAGACTTGGTGCTCTATTGTGATGAGGATCGCCTCCGGTGAGGAGAGGTGATATAGCCGAAAGCTGAGGGCTGGCGGTGACATATCCGCTGCTTCCACCCTCTGCAACCATCTCACCTGGACCGGGGACGGACGGATCGTTGAGTTGTAGGTTCATGAGAATTGTGGAGCGTCGTCGGCCCATTTGTGGAGACTGTCGGTGTCGTGAGAGAGAGCTGCTGGAGGAACCTGTGACAAGAAGCATGTAAGTAAAGGTTGGAAATGAAGAGATATATGAGGTTCTGGGCCAAGAACTCACGGCGCGTAGGTTCGTGCTGGAGGCTAGCATTCATAGTGGCGGCAGCCTGTAAGGAAGTGGAGGCTGATCGAGGAGAGGGTGATGCTGATTCTCCACGGACAGCAGAGTCTCCATTACCATTTGACGAGGTCATGATTCGCGGACGTGCAGAAGATGGGGATGATGGTGGAAGTGAGTTGAGGTCCGGGGCCATGTCGACGGCAAGAAACAACGTTGACGTCCTGGATTTAATAAGGTATGGCAAAGACTGCAGGTCAAGGTTACAAAGGGCAACCTAGCTGCTTAGGTGGTTTACCTAAGCTACCTAAGCCTAGGCCCAACCCGTCAAGCTTCCAATCCAAGCAAGCTGTTTCGAGGCACCAGATGGAGGAGTGGAGATGTGGTTAGGTAAGGATACGAAGATCAGTGTATGGAGATCGGATACCTAGGCTCCCGAGTATGGAGTATGGTACGCAAAGGTGGCGGTCTAGTGTAGTCAGTGTAGTGTATGCTGGTATGTACTGGTATGTATGCAGTATAATATGCAGTGTAGGACACCAACGGGTGTCGAATAAGATTAGAATTCAGAGGCGATCATGGTATGAACGCCCGACGGGGTGTGGGACCAACGATGCGATGCACACGTAGATTCGTAGAATGGCACCTACAATAGTCAAACCTCGTCAAGTTCGCGAAGGCTGAGACTGAGGCGGGATCCTTCTTGTGCTGTTGTTCAGGTGACAGGTAAAAGTCGGACGATGTTGTACTATTCCGTGTGTAGTGTTATTGTTATTATTATTTTTTAAAGGACCGTGATCGAACAGCAGTTGAAGAACCGTTACTGGACTAGGTAAACGGAAGTTAGAAAAGAGACAATGAACATTCGTTATGCAAGGTTGCAAAGTGGGCTGTGACCTTGTGGGGAAAAGCTCCATGTAGCTTACCCCTTGACGTCAGTCGATGCGGGCCAGATTCAACTTCAACTGTCTTGCCGGGAACATGAATGAACGTGACCCTGCCCAGATGGCAGGTGCTATGTAGATTTCTAGCATAGTACAAACTTTATTATAAATAAAATCATCGATTCGTCGTGGCTTCCGTTCGCTGTCACATAACGGCCATGATAGCGAGCATCAACCCATTTCTTAGATCACGAGACATCATATGTACTTATGGTACCTATACACTGGTACATAATATTTAGGTACGTACCTTACTTGGAGTCAATTATCCAGTTCATCCAAATTCTTACAACTTTTTCTTTGTAATTCAAACTGTTCTACCTCACATGCCTCGTTATACCAAGCCTTGCTTAACTCACTCCACGTCACCTATAGGAAGTCCAGGACATTTATTTATTATTGTCTCGTATTATACCCACACTATACTGACATAGTACATGCCAATTATTTACTGTCAGGTATGCTGATCACAAGGCTGACGAAGACAATCAGATATGCAAAGACTAACTGAAGACAAAGGACCCTTAAGGTTACGTTCAGATGCAGGATCATGCAAGAACAACATTAGATACCTCATAACTTACGTAGCCTGAGGTCCTTACGCAACCCCTCCTCTCAAGTCTGATGCCCTTGCATGAGTTTAGGTCCCGAGGTCACAGATACGATCGTGTTCACATCTCTAGACTCTTCGGATTATGTAACAGTCCGTGGCCCGTCAGTTCGGAATTGTTTAATACATCAAAACCTTCAGCATTCACTTTCTCCAAGAGGCAATACCAAGAAATATTTTGTTGTCATGTGTTTTTTGCCATCTACCTGCTGTCACTGAGTCACTAATAGGCAGCAGCAGTGTTTCGATTTACAACTTTGCCACGGAAGATATACTCATGCTCGTCGATAACCTGTACTTCCCCCCCAACAATTTAGGATTCGGTGCACACATCATCTAGGGATCAATAACATCGACGTAAAGTTTCACTTACTATAAGGGTTCCAACTAGTCTCATGCGGCATTGAAACATCATTATGTCTTTGTTCAATTTCGAGGCCAAGCATGGCACAGTGCTTCATTATTCGAGGGAATCAAATCAGTCATACTTAGAATATCGAGACTCAACTTTCTTATTATCATCCTCAACTCTAAGTTAACATCTGGATCTGGGATCATTGCCCCGAACAGCCCCGAACTAGAACACCCGACGGTACTCTACTACGAAAATAAGGATCGACGCCTGCTCTACATCCCCTAAGAGAAATGTAGCAAATGCAATATCGTTCGTTGATTCCGTCCTGCGATGTTGATTGCCGTGACAGAAGATATCAGGTAAGGCTCTATGTATCCCACATGATATCGAAAACGTCGACCATATGGAAAGATTGATCCGGCATAGATGCCGTGGTTCTATAGAAATATTGCAGCCAGCCGGAGCCTACCTTAACTATCAGCTATTAATACCGAGTATCTGGCTTGGCTCTAGGTGAGTGCCGAAGTATGCATACGCGTACAGATCCCGACCATATTATCGTGATAAGAGAAAACGCTACCTACCACATTCGTATCCTTACGAATCAGATAGCCCAAAAAGCCATCTCCCGCTCCGGGACGGTAATTATATCGATGTTTCGGGAAGAAATGCAGATATTTGCAGTCGAATTTACGGCAGCTCCCGTTCAGAATCCTCTGTGAAGCCGGTAGCCGGTAGTCTAGATCTGCGATGAGGATTAAGCCGTAAGCCTTAATAGGTAACGGCTTGCCGGGATGAAACACCGCGACTACGAAACACTGGCGGCTCTTGTCTTTCTTCTCGGACGTATCAGGATGAATCAACGCTTACGAAGATCTATGACGAGGATTGGTGTGAGTAAGACTTGTCGGTGTTTGAAAAATATCCTTCTTTCCATCCCAGCAGCTAGTGTAAGACGATGAAGATGGCAAGCGGGTGCGCCTCGACCTCATCCCCTCTCCAGGCAAGCTACGTTCGGAAATATCGATTGATGAGAAGCAATATTGGAGAGTGAGAACATTACCAATGCAAATAACTTCCATGAATGGTGGTTCGGACATGCGCAATCCAATACTCCGCCCAGGAATGCGGTTAAAGGCGGACTAAGTCCAATGAGTGAGATACTTGATCTCACCCGAATGAAGTCCTCGTATCCATCAAAAAGGGGCTCAAGGGCCAGACCTCCTGAGAGTAGCACAAGTCGGCGAACTCGACCTGAGAGAGTTCAAAAGCAATTATGCAACTCAAAACACCTCGAGAAGCCTGGCTGCAAAATTCCATGAAGAGAATATGTGATTTACGGTGCAGCCCCGTCCTGATCGGCAGTGCAGATAGCATACACTACCTAGGTACATATCTACTTAGTATAGTAGATAGACGCATTACATTCTGCCACCGGCTTTTTTTTTCAAGATCGTTCGACTCTGATTAGCTACCTTTGGCTCGTCACCATCCGTCTAGTGCATACATATACATATATGTAAGGCACGGAGACGGGCTGTTGGAGACTTTTTATCTCCCTTAAACATGCATACAATTTCTTGCGGCTGCTTGATCTTTTTAATTTTCCTGTTAATTTATATTGCCCAGTCAGCCAGTTTCCGTTTTCTGCTGGCGGGATCGCCAGCGGCCTGCCACACGCAGACCCGGTGGTTCGGCTACCGCAGATGAAATAGTGGCATTCCGCGTGCTTGCTCGCGCGTGGCGGCCCTGCTCGTGCAATCCTTTACCCCCTGTAGCGAGCTGGCAGGATTCCACACCACCCCTTCTCGCCTTAACTGGGCCGCTGGAGCAACCCCTGGAAACCCTAGGCTGCTTAGGGTCAGACTTTGTTGTTGGTCGACTTCGTTTCGTTACTAAGCAGCTAAGTGGGATGTCGCTGTGAAGGATTTTTTTTTCAGGGGCAGGCTAGAAGCACCAGACGTATCGTGTCTGATTTTCAAGAACCCCCCACGGAATGTACCGCCGCGGTGTGTTGGTCGTCAGACTAGAATTGTGCCGCTTAGTTGAATTACAAAACACTAATAATAGGTACCCATAGGCTATGGTATAGCCCAGGCTCTATAGCCCTATACGATTGCATCGTATAAACTATTCGATATGTTAATTAAACATGGCGAGATTTTATTATGAGAGAGACATGTAGGACGATATATCACATTTGACGAAATCTTAAACCTCCCTTTCGGGTCCGATGGGGAGCTTGACATAAGTTCGACAGCCAGCTTTTTATTTATTTTTTAACCAAAAAAAATTTTTCTCTTTTAGCGGCAAACGAGAATTCTTCGAGAGAGCTTCGGTCACTAATGCTGGACCAGCATGGACGATCCCAGTTCCCCAGGCCGCTACGAAGCCGCTACTGCAGGAACTATTTCAGGACGGAGCCTGTCGCGTCGCCGCCACACGGGGCTAGACGGGGTCGGATGTGGGAGTATTTTGCTGTGTTAGCGGCTCCCTTGGGTAATAAGGATAGGGTATAATGGCGTGTAATGTAATGTTTTGAAGCCTTACATATGCAGTGCAATTCCCAAGGTTGTTGGGAGCAGAATATTTTGATTTTTTATACATCTCCCCTTTTAGATATGAAAATGGGGCTTATGAACTAATAGTGACATGCCTAGTACGTAGCTGTTAGCTGTGTCTGATCGCATCGTCCTACTGCATAGTCGCTTTGACGATATCGTCCAAGTGCCGAGGCCAACATGGTCTAGATGCGAAAATCCGATTTACCGCGGGCCTGGATATACTTGCGTACGGACATGCCTTGCCTGTGCGGGATCTGCAAGTTGCAACTCGTGGCTTTGCAAGGTGTCGTCTTTTCGATGGATCGAATAGAATAGCGCAATCATAGTAGAGATTCAACTACCTAACATCTGGTTAGAAGCGCCCAGGGATACGAACGGCGTACAAGGAATCGTATTCTCAAATTGGGAATTGTACGGGACGAGAATGGAAGCTGTAGTACTGTCTGCCAGCTGAGCTTAGAAGCATCGATTACTTGCGCAACATGTAGGTAACTGTCCAATTTTCGTACCGCCATAGCACGACAGAGGTTTGAGAGGAAAGGTGGCCGGTCGATGATCTTCTTTATCTCGCCAAGGGTAGATTGGTAGATTGACTTCATGAATTGGACAAGTTAAGAACTTTCTTCCTGTCTTTTTTCACACTAGTATTATAGAGGTAGGTCCGTGAGGCTGTCAAAGTCTGGATAGATACTGATCACGAGCCTAACCATCGTAGTAGACGAGCCCTAATATGGCTCATTGCATACTATCGTAATCTGTACTCTATCCGGATAGAAGCTGTCAAAGCGCGCGAACCCTGCTAGGTATCCTGCCATTGACGTTTCCACAGTCTTAGGGTATCAATGCTGATATTGGAAATTGATCGACACAGAAAGAGTATGGCGCTTCGCTGCTGCAGCTCATCACACTTGTACAAGTTTATGAATTGGATCGCCTTTTTGCTGTATCGATAGTTTTACATACGATGTACACTAGGTGGTAGTGTAGTGTAGATTTACCACCTAGATAGGCAGCTATGCATGTATGTATGTAGGTAGGTATGCAGGTCAGTAACGAAAGGGGGATTTCTCAAGAATCTGCAGAATACCCCGAAGCACAGGCAGTGTTGGACAGTCAAGTCTGACACGCAGTTTTCTGCAAGTTTCCGGAATGCAGGTAATGTATCTTGCGCGCATACACTACCTGAAAGTATTGCAACTTGTATATTATACTATGTATATTATATTGTATGTAAGTTGTAAGATCAATAGTCTCCCGAGAAAGCATCGCTACGTGTTACCCGCGATTTCTCGACGAATGGGCGGCGGTATCGACATCTCGATTGATCGACACGAATTCACCCGTCAAAGCTTGTGATATTAGAATCAATATCAAATAATCCAACGTCCAGCCCTCCATTCATATCGGCACTTATCAAATTACGTAGTACCAAATATGATGCTGTACCGGAACGTCGATTGAAGGGGATCGTGGACGACCAACATCATATGTAGCTCTCAAAAATGGAACATAATTAAAGAGAGAGAGAGAAGTTCCTCTCCACTTAGGAACAGACAGACAAGAAGGGAAGAACGAGAAAGTTCTTGGCATTCGCATGCGGTGACGATACTCTCCACGCCGCTACTGGACTGACAAACCCCAGCAGTATGCAGCCCCCAAACAGATACTTCGCGGCTCACGAATGAGATCACATCTGAGCACGTCGTTGATTCGCCATCACGGGCCAGGGGGTCGCTTTGAAGGCGCGTTTCTTCTCACAGGTCCAAAACAACATTGGAAACCTTGGGGATGCACGCAACGTGACAAACTGGCGCTGCGGAAAATACAATTCTTAGGATAATTGGTTATACTTGCAGCAGTAGACGCTTATAGGATACACTTGGGGAATATTCGCTACATTCTAAAAACGAAAAGGCGAGGCGGGAAATTATCGTTATTATTCATCTTTTTTATTCTCTCCGAATTACAACGAAAAAAAAATCTCCAAAATCTCCAACTGGCTCAGCCAACCGGCCCTTTCGAATGGGTACACACACGTTCGGAGCGTCAGACGAACGTAATAACCTAACAGGTCTGGCGTTCACGGCGGCAGTATCCATGTTTGGAGTGTTTCCTCCATTGCCTGCATGTTCATTAATCTGTCGTGCTCCGCGCCTATCTGTGATTTAGGTATTGCGTAGTCGATCGCATGCCAGAATTCGGCACGATCAGGTCCCCCCATCTCTTGAAGAATTGGAGCAATTCCAATGTTGCCAACTTGCTGGATCTTAAAAGAGGGACACACTGTACCTAGAAAGCAGCAGTAGAAAAGGGTTAGTGATAGACAGGTTTTTGTTTTGCAGCTTCTAGCCGGAAATCCGCCTTACGAGCTACACGAGCTGCGCGAGCTACTTTAAAATCACTTAGCGCTCAGGGGGGATATAATAGGGGATATAACAGAAATCATTGAAAACAGAAAAGTATCCAATAGGTACCGTACCATCGTCCGCTGGGTCCCACACGAACCAAGCCGCACGGTCATGGGCCGGCGGGCTGGAAGAAGATCCCATCATCCCAGACCGGGATCTCTTCCTCTTCCCTCTCCCTCCTCTTGTCGTGAACATCCTGAACATCCAAGAAGTTAGAACAATCATCCAACCCACTTCGTAAGTTTCTGAGCAGGGATTGTAGGTTCTTTTCGCGAACCCCAGCTCAAGCCAAGCTCGATTCCCTTCCCATTTTTCTTTCCCTTTTCCTTACAAGGTAGTAATGTACTCGCAAAAAAATGTGTGCTTGGTGCCGGGGCATATTCTAACTCGGGGCTTGCACGTACCCTATGCAGCAGCGTATGCAAGTGCGTCGCTCTTCTTGACAGTTCCGCGCCAGCCCTTCTCGAGCCCTTCCCCTTCAGGGTCTCAGCCCGTGAAGTGAACATGAGACTGCGGACCTAACTTCTTTTTATATTAGCAACCTACCACCAGCCCGTGTGCCGGTGGCTTAGACGAACTGTTTCCTAATCTTATCCTTCCTAAAACCCTACGTAACTTCTTCTCCCTTCTCGTTGGGCTTACCATCTAGTCCTCACTTTCATTTTCTTTTTAAAAAACCCAAACTCCACCTATGACTGTGATTCTACGAACCATTTAATACTTTTTAGCTTCGAGCTATATACTACTAGTCGTCCGTTGTATCATAGTTACGCCGGGAACTAAGGGAATCGAAAAGGAAGGTCCGCGCTACAAGCTCTACAACACAGGGTTGCCTTGACTTCATATTCAACAAGCATCCACCCCCGTCGATTTCCCCCTCACGATCTCGGCTTTTCTCTGACTTATACATCAGAGCTCGAGGGTTTTTTTTTCGTTGGTTGCACTTGGGCAATAGTCGCACATGTCTTTTCGGACCTTATTCTCTCTGCGTTGGCCTTTCGTGTACGAACTCATATGTTTCTCGACGACGTTACCGCAGATCTTCGGTCTTATTGCTCATCTTCGAATAATCTATAGTTGAAAGCTATTTGGGCAGATTCAAATCATCATTACTTCACTAACCCCTCAACTACTTCTGCTGCATATAACCCACAATGCCAGACTCAGACGTCACGAGCCCGACGAGTCCAACTCTCGAGGCACTTCAGAATCACTCTCGCGACTTGCGGAGAGCTCGGCCACCAGATATAGCTGTTCTCACGAATGAAAACAGGGTCCCTCTACGACCAGACGTTTCCAGGCGTGAGTCTCGACTTGGATTGAGGAATATATTCAGCAAGTCAAAGACGACGAAGGACGAGAAACTAGTGGAAGAGACACCACCTCCGTCACGGGGGACATCACGGAATGGTAGCAAGCGGTCGTCATTGGCAAATTTTGGTGATTGGCCTCACAGACTTCATTCTTCTCGCTCGGAAATTTCCCTTGTAAACTCACCTCCAGCTTCGATAAAGTCGCCAGCTTCCGGCACCTCCTCAACATCATCGCGGCTACGGCAAAATAACATTGCTTCTAACCAAAACAAGCTCCGCCAACCAGGGCCTCCGAAGATGAGGGAATCTATTATTGCCTTTGAACCGCCGCCGCTATTCAAGATGTATCCTCAAGCAATTAAGCATGGCACGCTACCGGCTTGCGTCACGCCGATAGATGCTTTGTATCGTTTCCATGAGCCAAAGAATAGCTTACAGCATAGCAATTTTTCGAGCAGTACCCTTGCTTTGGATCAATTTGAATTCGGGCGAAAGGTTGAGACGGAGAGGAAAAAGAAATCTAAGCATTCCCCGGAATGGACAAGCAAGGTTTACGCGCTTGTTACCTCTGGATACCTTCTTCAATATGCGGCGGAAGGCCGCTTCGACAGGTTGCCTGAAAAGATCCTGCATCTCACTCGGGACTCGGCCGCATATGCCAGTGATCTTATCCCCGGAAAGCACTGGGTTGTTCAAGTCGCTTCGTATATGGATGCCGAGGGGAACGCATCTCTGGACGCGAAATCCTTTAAATCCAAGTTCGCTCTGAGAGGAGTCGAGAAACGACAGGTTTCTAACATGTTGCTCGTTTTCGAAGCCCCCGAGGCTATGGATGCCTGGCTTGCTGTCTTGAGGCGGGAAATCGAGTTATTAGGAGGCAAGAAAAAACTTTCGGAGACGGGAAAACCTGAAGCGGATGGTACCTCGCTAAGGGCGCAAGCAAGCCAGAGGACATTGGTTGTCCGGGATCCGGCCCGCTTCTCTCACATCATCTCACCACAGGACTTCACATGGTCTGAAGAGAACGCTCTCGCTAACCCCCCCGAAGAAAGCGACGTCACTGAAACACCGTTGGAGCGAACGTCGGAGTCAACTGTGGATGACGGTTCGAGCCTGGTTTCATCAGATGGTCAACGCCTGGATAGCCTTCGAGACAGTGGTAGCGGTAGCAGCGGTAATCGACTATCGTTCGTCTCATCCGGGCAGCGGACGATCGTGTCATCAACAGACTCATCGCCGACCCATTCGCCGGTTCGAGCAAGTTTCTCCAGCCATGATGAAGATTTTCTCCTGCAACTAAACCATAAACCCCTACCACCCACTCCCGAAGTTAGACCGCGACCGCGCCCCAATGCCGCGGCGATCGCAAACCGGAGACAGTCTATGCAGACGATGATCCCTGGGTTCGATCCTCGCTTAGAGGCCGTGGGCCGATCACACGCAACGCCGCCGGTAGTATCAACGCCAGTTCACGAGCCCAAGCAGCAATTCGTGCCTAACTTCAGCGTACCACACACAGTCGGCCGGCGGTATTCGGCTATGAATTTATCCAAGGATGCCTCCCGAACAGATCAGTCGCAGACATCCGACCGAGAAGGGCCGATAAGGCCGATTCGTCGGAGTCCACCCACGAGGCTGGCTATGTCTCGTCCTCTTTCTATTGTTCTTGATCAGCCATCACCTAGATCGCCGTACTCACCTACCACTTCGAACAACAGCCAGGGCTCTAGTGTACTCCTTGACTCACCATCCATATTCAACTCTCCTTGGGCTAGAAACACCCCAAAGCCAAGGCCGCATGAGAGGACCGAAACCCCTGTGAGCCGAACTCTCAAGCAAATGACCGACGAAGCTCGACCTAGCAGTAGCGGCACATTCAGAGGGTTTCATGGCAAGCACAATTCACGTGCTAGTCAGAACTCGTCGCAACTTCGACTTGACATTGATAGTTCGTTCATCGTTCGGCCAAACTGGACCCAGCCCGTAGAACCTGCAGTTGTGCCTGAGGAAACACGCCGAGCTTCTTCGTCCCTGGAAATGCGGAGAGCGTCGATGGTTCCAAACTTCGGGCATCAGCCTTCCAAACCTACATTCTTACTGGCTGATAACCCATCCCATCAGCATCGGCACTCATTCATCCACCCCAAGCAATCTAGCTTGGCATCCATTGAGGAACCTACCTCCTATGCCCTAGCACCGCCGCCCACATGCTCTCCGAAACGCTCGGCGCCATCGCTCAAGGGTCTGCAGCGGGAGTCGTTGTCGAAACAATTCTCAGGAGTAGACCTTGGAGACAAAGCCCTTTCGACCAGAAGGAGCTTGCCTCACCTAGCCGATGGTCCTCCTCCAGCTCCTCCGCCGACATGCGCCCTTCCTCCTATCCCTACAAAGCGCTCGTCCAACCTACTTAGGAGTATTAAGGCATAATCCTTGCTACTTCATGAGACAACAATTGTGAAGATATTTTTTTTCCGCTTGTGTTCTGTATTCATTTTTATACTTCGTTGTATATCATTGTACACTTATTTATCCGTATGACCCTACGATAATGATCGGCGTTTTCGGTTCTATTGCTTATATTAGAGACGTATATTAAAAAGATTATAGCAAACCCTTGCGGGATATCCTTTTCTTTCTAAGTTATGTAAAAAGGAATACGGAAGGGTTTGATGTTGGAATGCTGTGGACGACGAAGAGATAAAGATAAGGAGAGATTCCTTTCATAATGACGGGCATGATGAAAGATGGGAAGGGGAGGAGGGACTGGGGTTAAAAGCTAGGGAACTACCTAGGCACCTAGGTAGTCTCTTGAGACGTTTATGCCTTACAGCTAGCCTACTTGGCTATACTGGATTTTGCTTCTTCTTTATACTGCCGATGAAAAAAGGAGAACTGACAGAGACCTTGGGGGTTTAGGACGTCTGGTTATTTAGGTAGTGTTTATATCAAAAAAGTAAAAGGAAAATAAAAGCTTCATATTATAATGAAAGTAGCAGGAAATACCCTTTCGATGTGAACCTAGGTGACAAGCTAAAAGATGGGATGGTTACTAAAATTCAGTGTCATCTCACTTGAAGTGATAGATGCCTTATTACAGTTGAAGACGATAGATGAAATCAAATATGACATGGAACCTTGACACTTTTTACCACATCCATGAAGAAATCAATTACAAGCACGGACCATGTGCGTGCGAACTTTAATTGATAGCGCGGGGCGAAATCTTCCAAGGTTGTGGTACATCCATTATCTAACCGATAAGGATGAATTTGAGACCCCACACTCTAAATCAGAAACTGAGACTGGAAATTATTCTTGTTCTTGCTAAAACCACACAAATATCCGTCATCATCAAACAACTTCCACCCAATTTTAACAAAATACTTTGATCGATACCTAGAGGAAGGAAGAAAAGCAAAAAAATCGCGAAAATGGCAGCTAGGAACAGGTAATAAATAACCACCATTTTACTTCTAAATTGAATCAGAATACATATGCTAAATCTTCATCCTCGAAACAGAGACTGGGCCGACGATGACGAAGGCGACGAGGTCTCCGTCGAGCTCCCCCCTCCTCAGACCATCCAGAACAAGGACGGCACCAAGACCACCATCACCTACCGCTACAACGACAACGGGCAGAAAGTGAAGACGACCCGCCGCATCCGCCTGGTGACGCACCGCGAGGTGGTGAACCCGCGCGTGGCCGAGCGCAAGACGTGGAAGAAGTTCGGCCTGTCCGAGAAGGACGGTCCCGGTCCGCAGACGGACACGACGTCGGTGGGCGAGAACATCATCTTCCGGCTGAGCACGAACTGGCGCAAGGACACGAAGGACGAGAGCAAGGACGTCAACGCCAACGCCATGAAGGAGAAGCTCAAGGACAAGACCGTCAAGTGCCGTATCTGTAACGGTGAGCATTTCACCGCTAGGTGTCCCTACAAGGACACCATGGCCCCCGTCGGCGCCGATGGGGGTGTCGCGGACGTGGCCGCGGGTATGGGCGACGAACCTTCCAACGCCGTGGGTACGGCCGGCGCTGGCAAGAAGGGTAGTTATGTCCCGCCGGCGCTGCGCGGCGACCGCGGCGCGGCGAGCGGCGAGCGGATGGGTGGCAGCAAGTACGGCGAGCGCGACGACTTTGCTACGCTGCGTGTGACGAACGTGAGTTTTTCCTCCCTTCCTACTTATACATCTATACATGCCCTCTCCCCTTTGCAATCCTTGATTCCTTTGAACAATAAAAACTTACTAACCCACCGAAACAGGTCTCCGAGATGGCAGAAGAAGGCGAGCTCCGTGACATGTTCGAGCGCTTCGGCCGCGTGACGCGCGTGTTCCTGGCCAAGGACCGCGAGACGGGCCTGGCGAAGGGCTTCGCGTTCATCAGCTTCGCGGACCGCAACGACGCCGTCAAGGCTTGCAACAAGATGGAGGGTTACGGCTTCAAGCACTTGATCCTCCGCGTCGAGTTTGCTAAGAAGGCTGCTTAGGCTGAAAGGCGTTGGTTAGTAGCTATTGGTCATGGGATGAGGAATGAAAGGTCACTGGTTCTATCACGGATGACGACGGAAGAGATTACGTAGGGCGTGGGACGTGTGGATCAAATGAGGTTCTCGGTACATGGACGAGGGTTTTTATGAGAAAAGCCTACGACTAATAGGGGCTAGTCCTTGGGGAATGCATTTAGTTCTCTTCGACGATGTTGACCTTGTGTGATTTGTCTCAAGGGCTACTGCCCCTGACGTGTGATGGACTGGAATCGGTGTAGGGCCTCATTTCATGATACCGCTATGTTATCTTGCCCCTTCCTACTCTCTCGTTTGTAAGCAGCCATGAGTTACATGTCCATTCGTAACAGCAACACTCTAGCCAGTAGATAGTGTCCATAGTGAGGTATGATGGGATGTGGACAGATAGATAGGGGCACACAAGAGTGTGAGATAACTGCACTCCCATTTGCCCTTGGGTGAGCTGGGTAGTTATTATAATGTTTTCTGTGATTCTCCAAGTAGACATACATTCTGAATGCTTCAGCATCGTGCTATTTCGTGCTACCAATTTGTTCGCGTTGTAGGCCTTAATGAGCCAGGTGGAAGAAGAGTGTATAATGCAATTAGGGTACCTAGATAGGTCAAGTCAAGCTGAGGTCTTATGGAGGACTCCTTATTTATGACACCAAGTGCTCTACTTCCTCGAGACAGTCTGTCAACTGGATTGATCCACGATATTGCGTGGATGTGTCCTGGAGTTTGTATTTGCAGTTATCAAAACTCGTCGTTTGATATTAGACTACAAAGAACTCAGGGGTCTATTATGTCAGGGTTGTATTATAAACCCCTATGGAGGCAAGACGAGGTTCGACATTGGGGATTTATTGTAGCTTATGCGTATGGTTGTATCTGAGTGACTCTTACTAGGTATGTAGTGACAAGCACTCAGGGGGGCGGTAGGTAAAACTATCAGAGGTAGTAGGCATGGGAAAATACGTACCATTGTTGATCCAATACCAAAGGTTTCCATGGAAACGACACGCCTGGTGCCTGCCGTCCATGCTTCTGGCTCAGTCTGGTGGTCCGTACCCAGGTACTCTACTAACAGTTGACCATATATGTATCCTAATACCAAAGCATTCTTCCAACACCAAGACTGAGTACCAACCGGACAATCTGCCTGGTCTAATGGTGAAGTGCTCAGGTAGACGGTGCCAGGTAAAATTCCCCGCGGAGCGCGAATTTTCCGTACGGCATGGGTAAGAACTGAGGAAGGAGTTATCAGGAAACTCCAGAGGTTCGAGCCTGGGCCGGAGCCTTTTTGTCTTTTTCATTTTATTTTTTTTTCATTCAATTCTTTTTTGTTGCCTCGCTCGACCTTATATTCTTCTTCCTTTTTGCATAGCGAATTGAATTAACTTTTTCTATTGATTATATCACGATGATTTTTATTATTTACATATTCTACTCAGATGAGGCCCTACACCCTCGCTGCACCATGCTCCATTTCTTGGCTGTTACTCAACATCCTCCCCCCTTTTCTTTATTCTTACGTAAAGACCTAGGTAATCATATCCCGCGCTTTTTCCTAATATAATCAATCATCCACGATGGTAGTAATACAGTGCCTGTCAATTTATTTACGGAAACAGATAAGTCCCTGCTTGTACTATAGCCTCTAGAGCTATTGATTGCCAGGCAAACAGGTATAGTCTTATCCTCCCAACCCTTTTATCCGTATTATAATGGTGACTAATAGCATGTTATGACTACCTAGGTACAAATAAAAATCTCTGCCCGTATTTGAATATATCAAGCTCGTTTTCACTTGCATGTATTGGACAACCTTTACATACCTGGATATTGAAGTCCTGCCTAAGACACTGCTAGCACTGAACATCTATTACCTTACAGATCTATACAATCCAGGATTCCATGCTAAAGATTTACAAGAGTAGTGTCCATATAGTTGCCCATGCAGTAAATATCAAAACAATTAGTCACTATGATATATATAACATAGGTACCAACGAAAGGAAGCCGGTACCTAGGTAACTTAAGCTGGAACACCTCGAGTCGAGTCCTTGGATTGCAAGAACAAATGCCCCTGACTAAAGCTGCCTGGGTAGGACGTTGGAGGAAGAGATGAGAATACCGTATACGGATACAGCGGCTCAAGGGGTTATTGTCAGTAAGTAAATACGAGTCCAAACATTTGTAGTATTATTTATTCATCAAAAGATTTATACCTACGTAGTTATATATAGTGATACACTTTATGTTGACTGAAATCATCACGCCTCAGTCTTGCGTAGAATTATACTTGGGTTAACTGTTGAACATCTACCGATGAACACTCTACAGAGTGCTGTTGTCGTTATGAATATAAAGAAGGCCGCCAATATCCGATCACGCGTGTTCGCCCCTTTAAGAATAGGAGTGTACTGTACTACAGTACCTAGGTACTAAGACACGCGAGAAATAACCGACGGAATTCCCCTCTTCGGATAGGTACGGATGGGATGTGTTACCGATTTTCATCCGCCGCCTCGGGCTCGAACGCATACGCATACCGCTTTCCTCATTCGGGATCCAACCCCTCCAACACTTCATCTATACAAGGTACATGGCATTCAACGGATTTTATCAACTGGTGACATTTGTCTTATCGACGGGACACTCCCAATCAAATACCTATGCAGGTGCATTCCAGAACGTGCTGTACCTGCTCATCTGCATTTTTTCCTTGCATGTGACGAAGAACTAAAATGATCCTTCAGCCTTAAAAGACGACGAATAATCGTGACCAATTCATAATTCTTAATACATTAACGAAAAAGTGTGTGTCACTCCAAATTGTTTGCAACGTTCAACACGTTCTAACTAAATAGGTCCGCCATCATCCTGGAAAATCACCTCAGTTTTGATTCGATCTGAAGCCATAGTGACGTCGCGACATTAACACAAACAATACCCGGCAGATGCACCTCACGTGGGACCTTTCCTCATCCAATTGAACACTTTTCGTCTCAATCGTCTCCATTGTCTCCATCGTCCTCGTCGACACCTGCATTGCATAACTCGCCAAGTATCTACCACTTAAAATCCCCGAGCTGTCCACTTTCTATCCTTCACCGTTCTCGCTGCCAACTCACTCAACCACCACCACACTTTTTTTTTTTTTTTCGTCCTGTTCTTTTTTCCTATGGCTGCTAGTCGACGAGGGTCAATACGAATCGCCAGTGAAAACTAATTTATTAGTCAACTTTTATGGTGTGCAAGAGTTGTACAATGAGTACAGCTGCCGAGTCCGCCGATGTTGGCGAATTACGCCGCAGAAAGGCGTCCATAGATGCAAGCAGCGAACATGAGGATGTTATTGAGGAGACTGTGACATCGCCAAAGACGAGAAAGACTTATGGTCGTACTAAAGATGGCACAGGTCAGTACCTAAATAAGCTAGTTAGTACATGAAGCTATACTGCAAACTAACCAATCTTTTGCACCTCATAGTCTTCACTGTTCCCACGACACATGATATGGTGTCTCAGTTACTCGACCCCAGAGAACCGAAGAACTTGTCAGATGCAATTGTCCTCGCTGTTCTTGCCGGACACATCTTGGCCCTCTATTTCCTACCGGAGTCTATGAAGAAACCAGCATTCGCATTCATCTTCCTCTTCTGGCGAGCATCCTACAACCTTGGAATCGGTATCCTCCTACGACTACAGTCAAATGATAACAAACTTGTTGCATGGGCTAAGAAATGGAACCTCTTCGATAACCCATCTAGTGGTAAGAACCCACGACCTTGGTTGTATAAGCTCCTGAAGCGTGAGTTGGAGATCAAGATCCCCGAAGATTACGAATTCGAGAAAGCTCCTATTGAGTATAACACCTGGTTGGTCTTCAGACGACTGGTGGATCTCATCCTCATGTGCGACTTCGTCTCATACTGTCTGTTTGCAATTGCTTGCGCACACCTCCCTGCCGGAGAGTCCACCTACGTCACGATTGCTCGATGGTTCTTCGGTTGGTTGGCCATTGGGTTCAACCTGTGGGTCAAGCTCGACGCCCATCGAGTTGTGAAGGATTATGCTTGGTACTGGGGCGATTTCTTCTACTTGGTCGATCAGGAGTTGACCTTCGATGGTGTATTTGAGATGGCCCCGCATCCAATGTACTCGATCGGGTATGCAGGATACTATGGTATCTCAGCACTCGCAGCCAGCTTTTCGGTTCTCTTCATCTCTATTGCGGCCCACGCTGCCCAGCTCGCCTTCTTGGTCCTTATAGAGAACCCACATATACAGAAGACGTATGACCCTCCCACTCGCAAGAGTGAGGTACCCTTCAGACCGCGGGTACACAATCTCCTGGGCATCAAGAACATTGACTTGCTACGGACCGTGGATTATTCTACTTTCCTAGTCCTGGTACTTGTCGCGCTTCTGGCTTTTGCCACGCCTCAGACCCCGTTACACCAAACCCTCTTCTTCTCGCTCGCACTCATCCTTCGAGTTTGGTATAATGTCGGACTAGGCATCATCCTCACGCGGCAGTCAAACAGTAAGGCATGGACCCGCCACTTCTTGAAGGTTGGAGATACTCCGGAGGAGGGCTGGCGACAGTGGAAAGGGTACTATCACATCACCCAAAGCTTGTGCTATGCCACTTTTGCTGCCGCCTGCTGGAAGATGTATTCTGCACCTGTCGACTGGAACTATGGGTTCGTGATGCTTCGGCATGTCATCGGTACTAGTCTCATCGCCCTTCAGATATGGACTGCCGTAAGTATCTACGATTCTCTTGGAGAATTTGGTTGGTTCTTTGGCGATTTCTTCTTTGACCAAGAAGCGAAACTTACCTACACTTCAATCTACCGCTTTTTGAACAATCCAGAGAGAGTCCTCGGTACTGCAGGTTTGTGGGGCGCTGCCATCATCACATGGAGCAGGTCGATATTCGCCTTGGCCTTAGTAAGCCATCTCCTGACACTTGGATTCCTTCAGTTCGTCGAAAAGCCACACATGCAGAAGATTTACGGCCAGAGCCTCAGGCACGAAGCTGGTTTGACGAAGTTCATCAAGCGTTCTCTCCCTCCTCCCGTCGCGGAGTGGCAATCGAGCGTAAACAAGGTTATGGATGATACGTCCAACTTCGTCGAAGACTTCTTGGATGCGGCGCGCCCTAAGCTGGCAGCAGGTGTCTCGACAATCGTGAGGGATACCACAGCGCTCTTCAACAAATATCCCGCTCGTCTCACCCTGACTAAGCTTTCACCCGATCTCGCGGGTTTCGATCCGAAACACTACTCAATCAATGTAGAGGGCGAGGCATCCGGATCATCCGCTTTGTCCGAACGCGCTAGTGGCAAGGAAGGAACTGCCGGACGATTCCCGAACGAACTCAAGACGATGATCTTCGAATATGGCGCTCCGATCAAGGTCAAGTGGAGAGCGCCTGCTATTCACGGGAAGAAGGATTGGATCGGTCTCTACATGGTAGCGGACAATCGGTCTCGTGAGATCACCGAGCTCTCGTCCCTCGGGCGATGGATCCCGACGCTACCCGGCCAATTCGACTCGACCACAGCCGACAGGGGCATTCTGACATGGGACCAACCCGTCGGAGATTCCGGAAGCGACGTCGATCTCGTGAGCGGGGAGATGGAATTCTCCGGAGACAAGCTTTGGTGGACCCAGGGCGTGTTCGAGTTCCGCTACCACCACGACGGGAACCATAACGTCATGTCCATCTCGCAGCCGTTCGAAGTGCACATCAACCGCTTCGACTACAACGGCGTGGAGGCGGACGACGAGACCACGGTGCAGCAGGCCGTGGAGTCGGCGCTGCTGCCCGTGGTGCAGAACTGCCTCGACCGGGACCCCGACATCGCGCCCAGCACGCCGGCGGAGCCGTTCGGCAGCCACGTGGAGCGCCACGGCAAGTACCCCAAGAGGCTGGTGTACGCGGTCCAGCAGATGTTCGGCGTCGAGCTCATGCCCACCGTCGTCTCCGCCGACGGCAACGTGAGGAACCTGGCCTGGAGGATTTGTAATGCAAAGAAAGCCATCGTAAGTGACGAAGCAGCACACACACTGGTGTATATGAGGCGCGGAGCTAATCTGGAGAACAGGTCCCTTACAGCATGTCGCGGTCGAGAGGCACCTCCACCCCGGACGAGGAGGAGGTGTGTGCTAGCCCCTGAGCGGAGACACGGACTAAAAGTCCTACTTATTTCTGGACATCGGGTGGAGTTGAGAGTAAGGCGGGGGAGTTTTACACGAAAGGGAAAAGATTTGTCGGTTGGGGGGTTCTTCTTGTTACACGAAGCATGTTTCCACGCATTCGATCTCTGTCCTGCGTTTTTGTTGAGATACCAAAATTCAGGCGTTGGTCTGTGGAAAGGTCGATGGAATAGTGGTCGTGGATTTGCATCGGAGGGCTTTGACCAAGGAAACTAAACTAAACTAAACTAGATGCGTACTATACTAAGGTCGGCCGCGGAGCATGTTGTGGATGGGTTGGGTGCTTGTGGCGAGGAGTTGTGGTTGCGGGGATGATGTAATGTGTGATGGGGGTATTGTCGGGAATGTATGGATAGAAGGTAGGTAGATGTAACCCCCCCTTGGCCGAGGTTGCTTGGTATTAATGAGATAAGAAATAATTTCTGTGCTGCAAGGGATGATGAGCTTTGATTTATGTACCCCTTTTTTTTTTTGAATTGGAGTATCCCTCTGTATTTTGTGATACAACTAGATGTGTAGGATACGGGATTGGATGAAAAATCAGTATATGGAAGTACCTACCTAAAGGATATAATTACATAGGAATCATTGGTAGACATCCCGTTATAAGCTCGATAAGTGAGTATTTGGGAGATTTTTTCTTGCAGCCATTGTTGGGCCGGGTGAATACCTACCACCTAAGTCCACACACATGAAGGCTTCATAATCCAGAAGATGATGCCGGCAGACTTGATCTTGGCCATCCGACAGGTCCGTCCCCTTTACCTAATCCAAATAGCAGCACAGCCACGGCACGATCGCTATAGCAAGTAAACATGTCCTATTTGTTGTTGGGTACCTAGGTAAACATAGAACCCACTCATCTATTACTATCAACCCAACTCACCGGTAACTACCCACCACGCCCGACAAGCCTTCCTCTGCCATACCCACCCCGCCTTCACCTCAACTCAACCCAGGCGACTTCGACCCCTCGTCCCCGGCGACCTCGGAGCTCCCCTGCACACCGGCAGTCGCGCTCGCGCTCGCGCTCCCGCCGGCTCGTCGCGCCTTAGCGCCCGCCTTGAGCTGTTCCCACTTCTCCCTGTACCGCACCAGGTTGGCCCTGGCCTTGTTGTAGCTGCGTTCCATCTCCTCCATCTGCCTGTTCATGACGGCCACCTGGTCCTCGAGCTCGCGGTTGCGCCTCGCGAGGCCCTCGTCGGAAGCTCCTCCCGCGCCCTCGCCCACGCTCATAAGACCGCCCGGCGTCGCGGGGGTTGTTGTTGTTGTTGTTGTTTTGCCGCTGCCGCCGCCGCCGCCGCCGAGGGGGGAGCTGGGGCGCATGAGGCGCATGCTCTCGGCGAGGCGCATGCCGGAGTTCTGGGACATGGACTCGAAGGCGTGGAGGCGCTTGCTGAGCTTGTCCAGCATGTCCTTGAGGCTCTTGTTCTCGAGGTAGAGCTCCTCGACGACGTTGGCGAGGTCGCGGTCCTGCTGCTGGTGGTTGTTGTGGTGGTGGTGGTTCGAGCGGGCGGCGCGGCCCGCCAGCCCGCGGTGGTGGTGGAGGGCCGGCGAGCGCAGCGGCATCTGCGACTCCTTGGCGTCCACGAAGTCCTCGTCGTCCACGTCCTCGAGGAGGTTGATGGGCCCGCCCTGCGCCACCGACGACGCCTCCATCCGCCGCTTCTCCTTGTCCGCGAAGGTCAGGATGCTGGCGTAGGACGCGGTGTGCCCGCTGGTCGGCACCACGTAGAAGGAGTCGTTGGCCGAGTTTCCGTCCCTGGACACGGCTCGCAGCGCCGCTTTGGAGTACAGCTTCTTGAGGTCGGGCTCGGCGGAGACCGAAGGGGGGCCCCTGACCCTCGCTCGCTTCTGCACCGGCGACGTCTCAGGGGCTGGGATCGAAGCTTGGGCTTCGGCTTGCTCCTCGCTGATCAGGGGTAGCCCGGCAAACGCAAGTGGCGCGGAGATCCTGTTAATGATGCTGCCGAACGCGTTGTAGAACCTGGAGAAACCCTCATCGTTCAAGTTAGCTGAAGCCTCCGCCTGTTCTGGCGGGCTGGGGTTAGATTTCCTTCCAACTCTTTCTCTCTCCGGGGAGACGATGGTATTCGGCCTGTCGGAGTTGTCAAGCATGTTCTGCATTTTGGTCCTTGGCCCGCTCCTCCGTGATGCCGTTTCCATATTTCCGGGGGCTTCCGTGTTAGAGATGCTCGGGCTGAGCGGCTGAGATCGGTACTTGGACCGAATGCCACGGGCGGACGCGAGATTGCTGGCAATGGAGGCACCTAGATCTCGCGCAGGATATCGTGGCTGTCTCGGCAGGGTCGGCATAGGCTGGTTACCCTTCTCGCCCGAAGATCCGGTGCTGTCGGATCTCATGGGCGGGGTCATAGAGACCATGCCTGGGACGGCGTCGTCCTTCTCGCTGCCCTGGGAGTCATTCTCGGAGGCGGCCTGGGAGGTGGGAACCTTGCCCGGTAGCTGAAGGAGTTCGGAAAGTCTTTGGTGGTGCTGCTCAAGTAGCTTTAGGGTGCGCAAAGCCTCGATGCTACTCGTGTTCTTTGCGGCGTTGGAAAACTCGCCGGCAGCTCTCGTGTGCTCGTTCACTGCGACGGTGGTATCGGACGTTTGGGTTGCTATAGATGCGGCTCTCGCATGGTCATGCGCCTATGGATTTGACAGATTGTTAGCTGCGACGAATAACATATCGTATAGCACCGACATTGCAGAGTATAATCCTACCTTGATTAAGGGCGCCGACTCCATGATACGAAGCGAGGTCGTAAGGTTAGAAGTCAACTATCAAAAGGAGTTTAGGTTGAGTTCATGTGCTCATGGTAAAAGATAGATCTAGATAATATTGTGAATTCTGTGATCTGTATGACGATTTGCGTCAGATGTGGATTGTAACTTTGTTTGCAATTAGAAAAAAAAGCTAGGGGCGTGAATGAAGACAAACCATATCCATCGATGGATCCTTGAGCAGACAGAGTTTCCCTAGGGCAATTATGTATTTAGTTGGTAGGTGCGGGGCCTGAGGTCTGAGCGTGGCTTGCTTTGTCCTTTGTCCTTTGTCCATCAGACTATGATGTGGCGCAGGGTGACACTAGGATTATCTCCAGACTTCACAAGATTGATATTGAACTTTTGGATGCTACAAGCTATTGAATTATATAGCACTATAGCACTATGCTTCCTGTTTATCGAATCATGCTCGCGACCATATCGAGAGGGTTTTCTCAGAGATGCCGACTACATTTGGAAGTGAAACTAAATATATTAAAGTATCTATATTCATACATCTTGGTAGCACAATGCTGGCGGCTAGTTTCTCTTCCCTCTCTTCATCGGCATCAGTTAAGGGAGGGTTGCCCTCAAAATGTGAAGAACGACAGTTCAGCAAGGTAATATATAGGAACACACCAAGACAAATATCCTGTTACATCACAACCTTCTACCTTCGAGATATCTTGAACACTTATCGTTTAACGCCAACGTAGGGCTACACGAGACTGTTTTATGGTATATTGCGGGACTGCTAGCAAACACCTGTATGGCGGATCTGGACTCTCAGAATAACATGAACGGAGACGCCGAATGAACCCGCTGATGGCATCTCACTTTCCGAATTTGAAGCCATCTCCTGAACGAAAACAACGAAATTAAGACTCAGTGCCTCATTTTTTTTTTTTTTTTTTTTGCACGACAACAAAGCAGACGACAACCGAAGATGCTTTTGTTAAATAAGTATACCACCTGGGGGCTGATTATGACAGACCGTTGGACTGGACCAATCTCGCCCACCAACAGGCCTACCGATGATGGATCAATATGTGAAAGTGATAGATGGTGTTGCTTTCTACACTTATTGGTACGACCACGGAGGCGAACAGATCATCCTGCTGGCTGGCATACCTGGCACTGTTTTCTCGTGACACAATTCTTCTGCAAAGAAACCTCCCGATACCTCTGAACGACAACCATAAAATCATCGGTGACAAAATCAACACCCTCGTACACGCTCTACCGTATCTAAATTCAGATGGGGTTGAAGATATCCGGGCACTGGTCGCCACCCCTCCTTTGGTAAAGCTCAACCGAAAGAAGCATTTCGTTGAGGAGGGCAAGTATGAGAGCGAGATCTGGAACCTGCTTAAGTGTCAAGGCGGCTCCTGCCCGGGAACGCCCAAATCCCCTGATATTATCCGGCTGCTTAGAAAGTCATCCAATGGGCGGATAGTGATTGAAAGATTTAACACTCTCCGGGTCTTGGAATCTATCAACTCCCCCGCGGCCTAGAAGGGCTGGCATTTGCAGTTATTTTCTGATCTGAGATGTCTTCATTCGCTAGGCGTCGTTCATCGCGAGCTCCGCGTCGACAATCTGCTCTTCTCTTTTGATAATTCTCGCCTACTCACCTGCGATCGCGACTCACGATGGGGAAACCACCTGGCGCCTGAGATTTCTCGTGAACATGGGTTAAACGCCGGCTGGACTGAAGTGTCGGATATCTATGACCTAGGTCATGTTATAATGGGCATAATATATGGTAATGTCCCTCTCATAAACTTGGTGAAACGATCTGTTCCATCTCCACGAGACGCTATTGTGACAGCTTGTACACGCGAAGTGCCCGAGGAGTGTCCAAAATTTGAATGAGCTGTACGCTATGGCTGGCCAAGTTGCTGTTACTCATTTAGACCACATGGATATGGACGATTGATCGCATGTCTCCTCGCCAATACACCTGAGCTACTCACTTCGACCGGGATTGAAGTTCAGAAACTATTGTCATGGCTCTTCGACTGTGTGCTAAATGTCAGTTTACCCACAAAAATAAGATAAAAAAATAGTTAGCCACGGTGTATAGCAAGGCTAAAATAGCTTTCTTAGCTCTCTGTGTAGCTGTCGTTGGGGTGGTAGTGAGCAGTTCTTATAAACATTTGGGCCTTTCTGAGCTTGTGCTTCATTTTGTAGGTGAAAGACAACGGAGTTAGTCTTCAAGACGTAACGATTGGTGAAAATAACGAGGGATAAGACCGTTGAGAAGGGATCTTATACGTGCTGATTTAATGTAAAGCCGTCGCTCAAATGTCGTGAATCGTAGGCGGACGGATATGTTCATTGCGGAAGCCAGAGCCTAGGACCATTTCGATCTATAGGACATATTTCGTGAGGGCACATTGTCGAGGGACTGGTTGACAATGCTATCCCTTTACTGCAAAATATTGTCCTCTGGTGAATTTAGGACACGATCTTTGATGATGTCTCAGCCCCTAAACGCCTTGGCGGCGATACAGATAGCTACTATCGGGGGGATATTATGGTAGCAATGTAGAGGAGAAACATCGGTCTTACCCCCAATATTCGGGGCTTGGAACTAATACAATTTAAATGAAATGGGCACAGATGCTGTACCAGAGATCAAGCTCACTGTCGTGAGGCCATTCTGGAGGTAGCCGACTCCTCGTCCATGGTAAGAGGTGCGTAAGGTTAACCTAGTCCGAGAAAGGACGAGGCGATGTTTATTGCAAGTGGACGGCTTACGCATGTTTCTCTAGGTCGAAAAGGGGCTAAGCAGGCTAATAAGGTGCCTATGTTGCCCAGGCGTAGAGGAGCATGGAGGAGCACGGGTGACGCGTAGGGCACTAAACTATACCGTATAGTGAGCTTTTATACGGTATAATACTATACACCCTTTAAAATACCACTATACCCACCAAAAAGTCGTATTAATACCGTATGGGTATTAATACCAAATAGAACCTTCGAAATTTATCACCAATTGAACCAAATCTACGTTTTTCTAGCTTCATTCATCTTTTAATATTTGAATTAATCTTTTAACGATCCAAGCAACAACCTTAGCCGTCAATATCGTCGTCGCTGGGGACATATACATAAGCAGTGAATAGTCCTTGTTAGTACATCGTTGACATCGCCAACTGACGACAAAGGAAACAAGACAACAAGGTTATCTAGTATGATGAGGCAGCCAGGAAACAAGGCTGCAAGGCAACCAGGAATCGCAACAACTGATTACACTAGGTAGGCAACCAAGTAATTCCAGAGATTATAAAGTTCAACAGGTTGATTAAAGCCAGCTATCTGATATGTATCACAAGAGGAGGAGAAATTATACAATATATGAATAACCCCATTAAATGCGGGGCCGGAAGGTTTTTCCGTTCCACTATACGTATAGTTGTATAAATGTCAGGTATGGAACTACGTATTATACGTATAGTGTATCATACGTAGTTAACTTTAGTGCCCTAGTGACGCGAGCTTAAGCTAGGGGCGTATGAAGCCCGGGAACCATTGGTAAAGAGAGTTGAAGCAAATAAGGCGGGGTGAAGGGCGAATTAGTGGACCTTGTTACCAGTGAAGTACCTAGGAAAATGGGGTTTAAGTGGTTGGTGGCTTTCGGTCAAGTTCCAGGGGTAAGGTTGTCTTCCAATTAAGACTGCCTATACCGAAAATATATTAGATACTCCATCATTATGTGGGGTATGTACCTGCCCATTCTGGTCCTTTCTTTGTTACGGTCACTGCAGTGTCACACACCTAGGAGGTAGTTGAAACTTGGTGGGGTTATCCTGTCTTACTATCTCATAATGTGGCTGGTGTACTAATAGTAGTATCTTACCTACACTAACCCTGTTCAATTATTCCAGGGGCTTCGTTCGGTTTGATTTACGAAGCAATTGTCCCTGTCCTGATCAATGAATGAATGAGGTCGGGCATATTTCAGTGTGCATTGGCGGTTGCCTACGTTGTAATATAGAAGAACATCTTTATCCCTCTCACCACCATTATGCCACATCTTGTCATATACTTATAAATTCTATAACCGGGATCAAGAATATCTTTTCGGAATCGCATCAATTTCAATACAAAGAAACAAGGACTTCTCCGTGCATTGGCGTCCGGAGAGCTATCAAAGCTATGACGACAATACCGCGATGAGATAGTAGTAACTAACTTACGTACGTACATACACAGCGCATTCGCATTCGCATTCGACACCTCAACGCGATTATTCGCCCCAGGCCTTCTGTCAACATTAAACGTATGCGCTTCTTGATGTCTTTAGTGCAAGTTGACGACTCAATTAATTGAGAACATTGAAGCAAGGCGGAGAGGCGGCTTCCAGCTCGAGCTTTGCCTCTTTAGTCTGCTGACATTTTTCAGGATTCGGTGGCTGCTTTTGTGTTACCTCCTGGGCATTCGTCACCGTCAGTCATTATTATCACCGGGGGGAGGCATCGTCATCAATCATGGATGTCGCAAACTCAAATTCCAGTAAGGTTGGAAAGCTCCTACCTAAGAAGCTTGCGGGAAAACGTTGGAAGAAACAACCTTCAAAAGAAAGTTTCGGATCGACAGCTAGTAGTGAGGATTATCCTCGAGGAAGAAGTTCAAATAATAGCCGTGACCGTTTACACGGCGGATCCTTTTCCACTACGCAATCTAACGAGATGACCGAAGAAGACCGCGAATATGGAAAAGAGGAACCCGATGCCGATGAGAGTCCATACACCTATGATCTCGCCCGAGAAGATTCGTAAGTCTTATTTCGTTATTTCGTTATTATTCATTGCCCACTATTGCATTCCAACTTTCTTTCCCGTTTCATTTATGTACATCGTCATATCATATTAAGCTCTATTGCACATTGTATTCATTACGACGTCTTTGCTCTCTGCCCTCTCTATTCTTTTTACAATTAGTTAGGTAAGCTATACATGTTTGAAACATTTTCACACTTTCACTCAACCCCTCCGTCTCGGTCACAGTCAAGCTTGCTCGCAGGCTGGTTCAATTCATTGAAAGAATAAAACGCTTCGTTATATTGTATATGAGCATTGAGCAGCGCATAACTAAATCAAGTTATCCCCCGTCATCCCCCCCACTGGTTTTCCCTCTCGCTGAGGATAACTATTATCCCTAGCAAGTCAAAAACTGGGCTGTGTAAGGAGTCTAGTCGGCTCCGCAGCCTACGAGACCTTGTTAGTTTAACACCTCTTCCAGCTTCTAGTCAGCTTCGTAACAGCTGGAGTGTCCGTATACCCGTTTCATCCGCTCCACAACCGGCATACTACCTTTCCTTCCGCTCTCCTACCTTTTAAGCGTATTACTGTTTAAGCATATCAGTCTTAGCTTCACCGTTTATTCGCACCACGGAGTTGTGGCTTTGCTTCAATAGGATGTCATAGCACAGTCATTAAATCTGACAATCAACGACGTTATTAATTATTCTAATAGGTCCTCGGCTCGGCCCACCGTTCCTTCAACCCATCCTTCCCAGATTGGTCAGTTGACAACCTCGTCGCCAATAATTCAGGCAGACCATCTACCGGAAGCCCAAAATTTGGGTCCAGACGGCCAGAACGGTCTATCACGATCTACGACCTATTCCCCCTTTGGTGGTCATACTCACGAGCCGGCTCGTCAATTATCGCCCACAAAAACTAGTTTACAACTACCTCATACTCCCTCTTCAAATCGGTCGAAATCGCCAGCCGGTAGGTTTAGGGACGCCTTTAGGAGGAAGAACGCAAGTGGAGTACAGGAACCTGCCAATGACAACCGGACCGACACTACCGACCACGAATTAGCGAACGCGTCATCACGAAGGTCGACCGCCGGATCGGCCTCTCGCCCGAGTACCACCTCTTCCCACTCCGATACAAATGACACCAAGATAGCATCTTCCGAACGACCTTCACGTCGAGGTAGAAGCCCAGCGCCTATCGATACCTCCGCTCGCCCTAGTACACCTCCATCCGAACCAGCTGCTCCCGTCATAGTCAATACCCCACCGACTCCGACCGAATCTCATCATACACACCGTTCGCGGACGAGCTCGTCAGCTAGCGCGAGCTCCAACCCCAATGTGGTCGTATCGCCTTCTGGTCATATGATATCGCACCGACGAATGAGGTCAGGATCTAATACAAGTCTTGGCCCCAGCAAACTATCCAACATAACATTAGCTCCTCTGACACCAACGCCGGAGGACTCTTTACCACAAACCCCTGGAGGTGGATTTTTCTTGAGCATGTTCTCTGCTGCACAAAACGCTGCCAATAGCCTCAGTAGCGCCGTCACCAACACGAATATTGGACCTGGTGGGAATAAGCCTAAATCTAACGTTCCCAGAGAGACGCAGTCGGGTGAAGACGACAAGGTGGAAGTTGAGCCGTCTATTGAGCCGTCTGAGGATAATATGGGCGATAAAGAGCCTGCTGTTAAAACTCTAGGTATGGGCGATCTAAGTCTGAGCCAACTGGGCATCCCAGAACCCGGCAGTACCGCACCGACTCCGACCGCCTCGAAATTCTCTGATTCTACGACCGAGTTCCGGATACGCTCCGAGTCTGCCCCCGTGGACAGTGTGGCCGCATTTAATGACGATGGTCACTCCGATGAACCGGCGACAGGGCCGCCGCGATCCACGTTTGAGCCTGTGGGCACGACACCCCCAACCAGTCTATATGAAGGTAAGACGGGATTACAACGTACCGGCAGCATTAGGAGTGCTCTTAGTAAGAGGCGGAAGCGCGGTAGTACCGGCGGAACTGCGGGTACCGGCACTACGATCGGTGCAGCTATAGCAGCAGCTAATGCCTCTGTAGCTCACCCGAACGCCGCCGGGAGTGTCCCAAAGCTTACCGGGTTTGCCGTAGCGAGTAAGAAACGCAATAGGGATTTCCATGCCTTATTCAAGAGTGTCCCTGATGACGACTATCTCATTGAAGATTATAGCTGTGCGTTGCAGCGAGAGATTCTCGCGCATGGCAGGCTCTACGTGTCGGAAGGTCACCTATGTTTCAGCAGCAACATTTTAGGATGGGTGACGACTTTGGTTATGAGCTTTGACGAGATTGTATCCCTCGAGAAGAGAAGCACGGCTCTGCTCTTCAAAAATGGTCTCATGATCACGACTCTCCATGCGAAGTATGTGTTTGCCAGCTTCACTAGTCGGGACTCTACATATGACCTGATCGTCAATATATGGAAACTCGGACACCCTTCCTTGCAGAGCTCGTTAAATGGCGTTTCGCTAGAAGGTACGGGTGGCGACAAAACCGAGAAGGTCGACGATGCCGACGCTGTGATCGGAAGCCGGAGTGCTACGGCGTCTGAAGACGAAGAAAGCGAAGACGGAGACGACGTCTACGACGAGGACCAGGAGGATGACGATGCTCCCGAAATATCACAACCAAGCGAAGCAAGTCCGGCAGACACGGACGGCGAGAAGCCCGGTGCGAGGAAGGTATCTGGTGCGCTTACCAATAATGGCGCCATCGAGAAGACGGACTTCGCACCTGCGCCTTCTGGCGCAGCTGACTTCCCCGGGCCGGCTACCCATGCACCAACAGATTGTGGAGATGCAGAGTCTCACTACGACATTATCACCGGTGACGACGTCGTTGCGGCTCCGCTCGGCAAAGTGTATAACCTCATATTTGGACCTGCATCCGTTGCGTGGATGGGGAAGTGGTTGACTGTTGAACAGAAATGCACCGACCTTCAGATGGAAGACAAGAAAGGACTAACTCTAGATAACAAGACTCGAAACTTCACTTATATCAAACCCCTGTACGCTTCTATAGGGCCCAAACAGACCAAGTGTCTCGTAAGCGAGACACTGGAGAACCTAGACCTCGAGAAGAGTGTCAATGTAGTAATTTCTACGCAGAACCCGGACGTACCCAGCGGCAACGTGTTCAGCGTGAAGACGAAGTACTGTTTAACTTGGGCCGAAAATAATGCTACTCATGTTACGATCAACTGCACCATAGAATGGACTGGCAAGAGTTGGCTAAAAGGTGAAGATTGAAGACTGTATCCGACGTGAAAGTTAGAAGCTTACATCTATAGGTCCTATCGAGAAGGGTGCCAAGGATGGTCAAACCCAATATTGTAAAGATCTCTTCGCCAGCTTGAAGGCCGCTGTTTCTTCTGGACCTCGCTCTGCCGGCCTTAACGGAGGGGCGGCGAAGGGTAAAAAGAAGCGAACCAAGGGCAAGCTGCACCAGGCCTCCAAAGAAAGTCTGGATGGCCCGTCTGACTTAGTGACGTCAAAATCCGAAGACTGGGGCCTGCTCGAGCCCCTTCATGGTATCTTAGGCCCATTCGTGGATATCATCAGGCCTGTCCTCACTGGCAATGTGGTATATGGACTACTTGTCGGGTTGTTGGTGGCGACATGGTTTGGATTTGGATTTAACGGTCAACCGAGAGGTACGCCGTATGGGCGTGAACTAGGGTTCATAGGGTACCCAGAGCGGGCTGTTGCGTACGAAGAGATCTGGAGGCGGGAAGAGAGCGACCTGTGGGATTGGTTAGAGGAGAGGGTAGGCCTTCACCGCATGAACGAGGGGGCCATACCCATACGTAAAAAAGTGATGGAGCCGAAAACAGTGGAAGAGAAGCTACGCGAAGAGCGGATGAACGAACGTGAAGTCGAAGAAGCTATTAGGGTGACGGAAGAGAAATTATTTGTATTAAAGTCGGTCATGGACCGAAAGAAGACTCCCACGAAATCTGCTGGGCAAGGCAAACCAACAACTAAAGTACCAGCGACCGAGAGGTAGCAAGCAGGGAAAGGGGGAAGAGGAGAAAAAGTTTGCGAGTTTACCACACCCCGGGACCTTATACAACTTATACACACACACACACACACACAGAGCTACGGCAGCGCATTCCTATATGTCATCAACATCCACGACGCCACGACGAAGCACATTGGAATTTTCTATGTAAAATTCATAACTAGCCTGTATTGTATATCGAAAAAGCATCCTATCTGTTTTGGTTTCGTCTTTGTGCCCTGGACGCATGGCTTGGGTTACCAGGTAGCTATTTAGGAATCTAGGTATTCTTGTAATATAAGGAACGGGATTGCAAATTTGGCTGAAACTGGCAGAAGGGGTGTTTGTCGAAGAATGATTAGAAACTTAAGCTTCATTGATCGTCTTAAGTCTTGTTGCTTCCATGGGATGTCTTGGTGATTTTTACTTTCTGGTGACCCATGGATGGATATTTCCAAGGTTCTTACCGTTACCGTTACCGCTACCGCTAGCAGTAGGTACATAAAACGTACCTAGCCAAGGAGTTAGGATTCTGACTTAGGAAAGCTTATTAATAAGTAGCTTAAAGCTAAAGCACAAAGAGCTGCCGCGGCCAGCGCGGTGTCCTTGATAGCGTATCAAAGTGGGGTTCAATTAACGCGTATTAGGTACATCAAAACACGTCTTTCTGTCGCGGTACGGGGTCCTCTACAACTTAAGCTCAACTTTCAACAATTTACCTTCACTTCCACTTAATACCAAAACTATTTCAATTTCCAGCCCACCAACTACGGGACAATACAACCTATTCACGGTAACACTATTCACCTCATATAGCGTCACAATCACAGAACCGAAATAGCAATCCGTCAGCAAAAATGGACGAAGACGAAATATCCCACCACTACGACGACGGCAACCGAGCCTTCCTGCAAGCCTTCATGGCCCGGGGCACCATGACATTCACACAAGCGAAGCCAATCCTAGCGGCGATATTCACCGCGCAAGACCAGCTCTCCTACGAGGCGCGAAACCGAGACTCGACGGGCAACCGCGAGTTGGAAGGGCCTGAGCCAACGGAGCCGGAGCAGGTGACGCAGGAGGACTTCGACTCGTACGTGAGCGCGGCGTCGGCGGCGGTGTCGCCGTTCGACATGGAGATACGGAGCGCGACGCACCAGGTGAGCAAGGAGCGGGTGTACGCGCTGGTGAACACGACGTCGGACCCGGTCACGCAGCTGGCGACGCTGCACTCGGCGGAGGAGATCGCCTTCGTGCGGCGCGTCATCGACGCCATGTTCGACCGCTACAACACCCCGCGCATGGAGATGCTGTGCGTGGACGGGATGCAGGCGAACAAGCTCCGGTCAGCACCACGGGAGGAAGAAAACGAGGAGAGCAGCCGGGTCGACGGGGCGGACGAGGAGGGGGTTCCGGCGACGCAGACGGTGGGCGGGCTGAAGGGCCTCAAGAGCAGCGAGGTCGAGACCGTGATGCGCAGCATGGTGGACGAGGGCTGGTTCGAGCGCAGCGCCAGGGGCTTCTACTCGCTGTCCCCGCGCGCGCTCATCGAGCTCCGCTCCTGGCTCGTCGACGCGTATAACGATCCCGACGCCGAGCCCGACGAGTGGCAGCGCGTCAAGTTCTGCCAGGCCTGCCGCGAGATTGTGACTGTCGGCCAGCGCTGCGCCGAGCGCGACTGCAATGTCCGCCTCCACGACATCTGCGAGAACGCGTTCTGGCGCATGCGCGGCGAGAAGAAGTGTCCTAAGTGTAGTAAGGAGTGGACGGGGAAGCACTTCGTGGGGGAAAAGGCGGTTACTGAGACGGAGGCTTACCAGAGGGGGAAGAGAAGGAGCGGGAAGGGGAGGAGTAGTCTTGTGGAGGGGATTGTGCAGGATGGGGAAGAAGAGGAGGAGGAGGATTGAGTGGTCGTTTATTAACTACTCTATCTACTGCAATCCAATGGGATTAAGTTTGGTAAGGGGCATTTGATGGTCTACGAGATGAAGCTGTTGATGCTGTTCCCTTACCACGGATTTAGGTTGGCCTCGGCTGGTCGGAAAAGGAGGACCGCGGTTTTCAATGGAAATGGAAAGGGAAAGGAATGGAAATGATAGATACCCTAGGAACATAAAGTTTTCCTCGAGACGGATATTAATGGACTGCATATGCGTCCGTCTGTGCTATACTAATTCCACTTGCAAAGTTGTTACATGCAGCAGCTCGGTGCACCCTTGTCTTCTATAACATAGAGGGCTCTGGAGAGTATAGCAGGGAGCAGGCAGCAGGCAGGTAGGTAATGGTTTAGCTGCTCATCCTGTACCTGTAAAGTTGATCTAAAGGTTCTAAGGTTCTCCGTTAGAGAACTTGCTGTCTACGAAGGACCACCATTAAGGAATGACCTTGTAAAAACACGATCTTCAACGAGGCCTCCTATAGTCCACCGTGGTACGAAGTAATTTTTGGTGGCATTGGACTCCCTATCTACAAGTAGTGTACTGCGCCACTGTTGTGCGTGTACATATGTACGAAATCTCGATTCATGAATCGAATCTTGAGTTTAATAATCCTTAGCGGAGGCAGAGAGGAAAGAAGATCCAGATCTCATAGGTACAAACCATTCTAAGGGGAGGTTTCGCCACATATAAATGTGGCTGTGCAATGACCTCATCCATAGATGCCAAGAAATCGGAGCTTTATCTTATGCCCCTTGCTGACAGAAACGTCCCTGATTCAACCCTCCCATCTTCAATTAATAGCCAATCATTTATACTCTATCCGACAAAGATAAAACAGGCTTGGGGGGGTTTTAAGTTTTAAGTATTAAGTGCGTAATGCAGCAATTCGATTTTTGATTCATCCCTCATTCTTTTTCTCTCCTCTGTCAATCATCAGAAACCAATCCCACTTTCCGACCCCACATACTACACAAAGAGCCAAGATGCTCGAGTTCTTCACGTACAAGAAACTGAAGAAGCACCGGGAGGAGAAGGCTGAGAAGCAACGAATATTAAAAGAGGAGAAGACCAAAGAAAAAGGAAAGGGGAAAGAGATCGAAGACTCCACGAAATCCAGCCCCGCAATTTCCAACTCCGAGTCTTCGAGCTCCCCCGACGTCGTCTTGGAGAGACTGGAGGGTATGCCTATCCTCGACAAGGAGGACGAGAAGTTCCTTGAGCGGCTTACCTCTTCATCAGATATCAGCGATGACGACGAGACGCCGCCGCCGCCTTTGCCGCCGCGCATCAAGACGCCTGTGATTGAACTGGACAGCGATGCCTCCAGCTTCGCCAGCAAGGATGGGAGCGATAAGAAGCAAGGTGGCTCTACCAAGGAAGCCAGCAATGGCGAGACTAAAGAGGGAGAGAAAGACAAGCCCAAGCGCTTCGCCTTCGTCACCAACCTCTCGCGGAGCATAACCCACAAGCGCAAGCACGACCCGGACCAAGACAACAAGAAGAAAGACCAACAGCACCTGGCCGTGCCGGCCAAGACCTCCTCCGCGGACCCGGGACAGGAAGCCGAAAAGGAGGAGAGCGACATGGCGCACGTACTAGAGGACCTGAACCTAGCCGCGTCCACGGACAACAAGGCCTTCTCGCTGTCGCGCGAGTCGGCGGAGACGGTGCGCAAGTTCACGCAGGTGCTCAAGGACCTGGTCAACGGGGTGCCGACGGCGTACGGGGACCTGGTGGGGCTGATCGAGGACCGCGACAACGTGCTGGCGCGGTCCTACGAGAAGCTCCCCAAGAGTCTGAAGAAGCTCGTCGCGCAGCTGCCCGACAAGCTCACCTCGTCGCTGGCCCCGGAGCTGCTGGCCGTGGCGGCCGAGGCGCAGGGTTTAGAAGTCAAGGCCGAGGAGGAGGGCGCCAAGAAGTTCCTCAGTCCTGGAAACCTCATGGAGCTCGTCACGAAGCCGGGCGCGGTCGTCGGTTTGCTCAAGGGTATTGTGAACGCACTGAAGACCCGCTTCCCCGCGTTCATCGGCACCAACGTGCTCTGGAGCCTCGCGGTGTTTTTGCTGTTGTCCATGCTGTGGTACTGCTACAAGCGAGGCCGAGAGGTGAGGCTGGAGAAGGAGGCCGCGGCGGCGGGGGAAGGGGGCGCGGTGCTCGGAGAGGTGGAGGAGGTCGACGATATCGAAGGCAAGGAGAGCAATGGCGTTGGCAAGACCGTGCCGCTCCTCGAAGGCGTGCCGAGTGCGTCGCAGCCGGCGATTTCCGTGTCTGGTCCGGCGGTGGAGACTCGAGGGACGAGGTAATGAATCGCGGGAGTTATAGAGAAAAAAAACAGAGAGAGAGGTTTAAAACGGTGGTAGGGAAAAGAAAGGGGCACGAATTAGCTGGTAGATGCCCATCTACCCACCGCCACTCATGATGTCATGAAGGTTTACGTATGATGGATAGTTATTAATACGGAGATACCCGGTTGTTTTTGCTTGCTCGTACACAATGGATTATACATTTCGATGCGTCGCGGATGATGGTTACTCGGGATAGTCGACGGCTTCGGGGGGAGTAAGTGTGTTAGTGATATGGGTTATAGGATAGATAGGTATAACGTGGCACGGTTGATATGAGTAAAAGCTAGGGGTTTAAGAGAAACGGTTTTGCACTTCGAGTTATAGTAACGCTCGCTCGCTCGCTCTTTGCTCTAGGTATTATTGTACCTGTTTGTCAATGGATAGGGAGTCGATGAGTAGGACATCCTACTTGATGAATCCCAGGTTGCAGCATAATCGGTTGGAAACTTGAGGAGTACTTAGGTAGTAGGTAGCAATGAATCAACATGGAGGCGGAGCGTGGAATACATCACATGGATATCACGTACTATCCACCCCAACCAAGGAACGAAACAATGTTTCATCAAAGTGCTTATTACGTAGCCGAGGACGTAGCTTGTTTAGCCTTGCGTACACGACCACCCCCTACTGACGGACGGCCAATCAAGGCAAATCCATGATGAAGCCGAGCCAAGCCTCGAAAGACATTATCCAGCCTTTCTTTCATCTCCTTGCTAAGCGTACTAGCTCAAGAACCTCATGTCCCCCTACCTCGACCTCTTCCTCTTCCTCTTCCTCTTCCTCTACCTCTTCCCCTCCCCCTCCCCCTCCCTCCCGCCTCTCCCTCCCCCAAGCCCTCCCTAATCCTCTCGCTCCTCCTAGGCCCCAGCGTCTCCGGCGCATACGAAACCACAGGCGGGTCGGAGACCGGGGTGCCCCTGCGCGGAGACGGGCGCTAGTCGTCCTGCACGAGCTCCTTGATCTCCTCGCGGCCGGGCGCGATGCCGGCGGTGGTCTCGGCCTTGGCGTCGCGGCCGCCGGTGCGGTCGATGACGCGCGCGCCGTCGCGCATCCAGAAGTCCACCTCGTCGACGACGTCCGCGACGATGTCCTCGACGATCTGCTCGTCGTAGCGTTCTGCCACCGGGCGCACCTTGTCCAGCTCGGTGGTGGCGGTGGTGGTGGTATTGGTGGTGGTATTGGTGGTGGCGACTTTGACCGTGTCCACGTCCACCATTTGTACATCGCCGTCGCCGTCTTGGTAGCCCGGGGGAGGGTACCAGAAGTCCGGGCCGAAGTTGACCTCGGCCGCGCCGCCGCGGAACACGCTGACGGCGGGGTAGTACCCGGCCATGCCGTCGTCCATGCCCTCGCGCGCGCCCACCTGGGCCTGCGGCTTCGACGCCGGTGGGAGGAAGGCCAGCAGGTCCGTGAAGGGCGTGCCCATGAGCACGCCGTTCTTGTACACGCGGATGCACGACTTGGGCAGCGTGCGCAGCGCCGGGACCTGGTGGTTCGGGTTTGGCCTGTCGGCGGGTCGGCTGCCTATCGTCCCCGAGGGGCCCGCGGGCGACGGGTTCATGAGGTCCTCCAGCTCCTTGGTCGTGTGGTAGTCGATCTTCTCGAGGTAGATGTGCTGCTTGAAACGGATCGGTATTCTGTCTCGGACTATGTTCGCTGCCTCCGTGGTAGGCTCTTGGTCGTCCAACAGATCCACGGCTGGATTGTATTGACCCTGGACGACCTTTCGGTGTAGGGATTCTGATGGCAGCTCGATTTCGAGGCCGACCACGTCCCCCTCCTTGATCTCTTCGCCAGGAGGGAAGAAGTCTTTGGGTCGTGACATGTGTACCTTCTGACCTTGTACATCTCGAATACCGTAACTGTAGGCATCGTAACCGACTGGCGCGTCTAACGAGGCCTCGCGCCTTGCAAATCCTAGACGTACATGACCGTGCGATTCGACAGTTCCGTCCGCGTTACTCTTTGTAGTTCCCCGAGTAACCTTGCATTCCCAGTACCACCGGCCTTGGCGAACGGCAACATTGGCTCTTGCCGTTCTGAACCCCTTGTCTGTTGTTATGTGTCGGCCTTGCTGGTCCATGTACATGTGTGTGGCAGCATCTTCGAAGCTGATATGGGCGCCATAAGGTTCGGGTTCGGTCTGTCGGTAGTAGAAAGAGGAAGGGAAGGCAGGATCGGCTATGCAGTGAAGGTAGTGAAAGCTCTTCTTGTTGTAGACACTGTATATATGTTAGTAAGAAGCTAGAAATTTGCGGTAGTAAGATTTGGAGTGCGACTTGCTGTTCTGATGTTTCGTAGAATTGGATGGTAGATCCATCCGGGGCGGTGACTTCGTGGTGGTGCGTAAATACAGGACCTCGAGCTGTCTCGAAGTCAGATGGTTTAGGAGGTGCTAGCTTGTATCGCAGAGGTGAAGATTCGGTTGGAGGTAGGTCCTTGATCTTAGGATCGGGTGTTGCTCTTGAGCTATCGGCGCCTAGACCAGCTTTCGATTCTCGCTTTTTTATCGTGTCCTTTTTACCCCTTCCGGGTTTCTCGCGCGCCATAGCTGCTACGTCGTCATGCGACAGAGATTTACTAGGTTTTACATCAGGGTTGGGGTTGAGTGGTGAGGAAACCGGGGGCGCGTGGTCGTCTTCAAGAGGTCGTTTCTGGGGAATGGATATGGGGATAATAGGTGCTGGGATAGGCGTCATTTGCCGTTTTGGTAGATCCACATCGGTAGCCATAGTGATAATCAATTCGTTAATTAGTGGAGGTGCTTTGAAAAAAAAATGGATTAGACAAATCCTCGCACGCGACAAAGCTGCAATGCGGCAACAATTACAAAATGTAGTTGTAGTGTGGATTTATTTATGAGGTATGAAGAAGTACGAGGTACGAGGTATGCATGCTTATTAACCTTGCCTGTTGAGGCTCTGTACGTACTTTTTTAGTCTTTGGAGTCTGGGAGTCTAGACTTTAAGGTTAGGAAGATCTCATATTTCCGATCCTACCTTAGGTAGGTACATTAGCGTTGTACCCTTGCGATTTCCAATTACATGTAGGTAGATGTCCAAGTTAAGTGGTTGTTGCCGAATCGCTAGATGCAGCTTCCAGCGATGGATGTGAACTTCTATAAAGGCTTCCAACAATGTTATAATTTAGTAGCTTTAGCTCTCATATTTTGGGAACATCATGTATATAGATATTTCTTATTCTACATGGATAATTAGAAGGATGAGCTTAACAAAATCCAAGAGTATCAAGAACAATCAAGAATTAAATTTATGACAATGGTGCTATTAAAAAGGGTCAACATGAATGATAACTTCAAAATAGCGACATCCGTGTAGAACAAATGACTGATCGCTTTTCGGGAAGCAGCATGAACAAATTCTAGGAAAGGACAACCCCTCACCAATAAATGCTGTTAAACGTTAAAGCAAAAGAAAGAGCAGATGCGATCAATCAATCATTTCGTTAGAACATTGAAACATTTCAACCACTCAAAAACATCAATTGCAATCAGAAAACCCAATTGACGAACAAAAAAATAGAAACGACCACCACGGGACTCGAACCCGCAACCTCAGTCTAACACTGTCTATAATAGGGAGCACGTCCACTATAATAGGAGGACCGCGCGCTACCATTACGCCAAGCAGTCATTTGCTATGCATATTCTCTGGTAGGGAATATTCGATGGGTTACGCCTGGAGCGGTGAACCCATGTTTGTTGGCCTGGCCATAATTAGGTTTATATCGGTGTAGAGGAATGGCGTGGTTGCCGTGCGGGGCAATTTGGTTGGCTTGGAAGCCTGCTATGGTTGGTTTGTGAGACATTTGGTTTTTTTTGGTTCTCCAGTTGGAATTGAAACTGTGTTGAGATTCGAGATTGGTTGCGTCATCGCGGGAATTGGCACTGGGTTACGGTAGTCGGTAGGTTTGGCGTATCATTTTTGCTTGGTGCGGACCTCGGGAGTAGCTGGGTTAGTTCTAACCTGTTACGTAAGGTCAAATCACATTACGTAGATTGACTCAAGTTCATGAAAGCTCGCGATTTGTAGGCACAGGGGGAATCTAAAAGGGGTTAAATTGGTAAGATTTTATTGATGAGGCTTTTTGGTTCACGCGGAGAATGGCAACTTTATAATCTCGATTATTCTACATTTCATGCGTATGTAACATGCTGGTAAGCATCCCGTATATTTCTTGTCCAGGCCGTAAAAGTCACTAAACTGCTGGAGTGAAATTTGCAATTCTTTGAATGCCCGAGTTGATGCATGTTTCTCAACGCGACCAGCTTTAGCCAGTCACGCAGTCTGTCGAAGACTGCGTCCCAGCAGATGTGATATCTCTTATAAACCATATCTATTCCTGGATGTATCGCTTAAGTCATCTGGTTCGGCTGAGTTCCTCTCTAGCTCTTTTCTTCTTTCATCGCCCAGGAGTCGTGGTTCTTCCAGATGCGCTAGGCACATGGCAGTGGCATAGTCCCCGTCGTGGCTGATACTGACACGCGCATACGCATCTTCGTAGATGCCGTTGCCAGTGATGATGGCTACCGGCGGGCTTGAGAAGTACCTGTCATCCGCCTCCGGTGGAGGTTCTTGTGGCTGTTCCTGTGACATTTCTTGTGACTTGTCCCATCCCTGCCCTTGCAGTGCCCGCTCTCGTTCCTGTTCCTGTGCATATTCCCACACTTGTCTAGGAGTTACGGGGGGGGCCGTCTTACCCTCTAGCCTCGCTTTCAACTGATCCTCATAAGTTATGATAATATCGCCAAAAGTAAGCTCGCGGAGGCTGTAAGCCTTCTTGACTGCTTCCTTTGCGGCAAACCTAGTATGGAGTGTGAGTTGTCTTGATATATTTGTCTACTGAGGTATGAGTTTGTGCACTGACCTGCCAGCTATGTATTCGGCAGCCCTCTCCATGACTTTGGTCGGAGCGTTGTCGCTTGCCGAAGAGAAGTTCTGCCATCTTGCCTCCCTATAGGAGAGGAATAAAATCCTCTGTATCCTCCGATACCCTCTCTCTTCCTTGCTGAAGAGACGATGGATAAACTTGGTGCCTTTGTCGGAAATCATAATCTTATATATTCTTGATGTTTGACAGATATCTGTACCGATACCAATTGGCCCCAAAAGCTTAAGGAGCGACATGGCGAATATTGATTTGTTTGATTCGCATGTGTGAATGGCTGTAATTTTTTGTTGTCATAAATGTTTTATTTTTAATTATTTTTAACCAGAAGTCGATCAAGTATTTTCATGACATATTTCCTACTGCAGGTACGTAAATTTGTACAGACCTAGATAATTCGTACATTCCTTGCACATTTCGGGATCTTATCGTTATCGCTTACGCTAGACGTTAGCTGGTGGGGTGGGTACCTAGACTCTAGAGGATCCATTGATTCAATTCACTTTCATTCTTTTATATAACAATTCCAAAATAGTCACTGTAGTCTTCATTAAACTCCTTCCGACATATGATATTTGCCTAGTAAGACCGACGGCTCATGAATCACTTGTTCGTTATCAACTTAAAGGCACCTAAGTGCAACCTTCATTAATACCCCGTCCCTCAAGTCGTAACAACGCCAGCTCGCGCCAACCAATTCATGAAAATTGACACCTGAAATGACAGTGTGAGGGTATCTCCCATCATCCGAATGAGCAGAGAAATTGCTTAATATCATGCCCTCTCATTACCTCTCTTTCTCGTCCTCTTTTATCAAGGGATTGATGGAACTTTCCCTCAAAACTGCCTAACTCTCACCCAGTAGTGGAGCTCGCTCAGTGTCGCCTTCTCGCGCTCTCGCAAATTTGATATCCTTTCCAGTCGCAGCGGGCACAGCGACCACCACGGTTGCCACGAAGAGAACTGCCATGATGACAAACGCAAATATCCACTGTAGTGCGATGACCTGTCGGAGGAATTGGGATACTCCAATCGCTGCCGACAGAACGCTGAGGTTGAATCCCATGGTATAATCCTAGGGAACGTTAGAACTTATCAGGGGACGATTCAGACAAGAGTACTACTAACCTTGTAGACGACGATGAAAAACAGGCCATATACCAGAATTGACCAGATGAAGATGTTACCGAAGATACGGGCAACAAGCGAGTCAGGATGAGGCACCATGATAGCTCCATTCCAGTAGATCGCAACGAAGGTCCATGCCAACGGTCCGGAGACAACAGGTGTGTGGATGAATCGAGCATACCCGGGATGGCGGAAGTACAGCGACGTCAAATTGATGAAATTCAAAATGATGAACAACTCCGCCCAACCGAAATAGGAGCGTACAAAGAGCATCACGAAGGCGAAGTGGAACAAGTTGTTGACGATGAAGTGGCTTCCGACGGAGCAAGCCGCATTCACATGTTCCACGGATCCGGAGTAGAGGTGGGCGATGTACCCTCCTTGGAGGATGAAGAGAACGATCCTGATCGAATTGAAAATGTCAGACTCGGCATCACACGGCACAAGGGGAGGTTCTGGTAGCCTTACCAGTAGATGCTCGCGATGATGTGGTTCATTCGGAACGCCGTATAGAATGCATCATTCTGGCTCCATATCTTCCTTCGAAGCCATACGCCATCATGCGGTTTCTCGAATGTGTAGTAGATCGAGACGATGATCGACAGCAGCCAGGTGATAGTGGTCAAGACCTTGTCTGCGATATGTTAATGCTGTACTACACTTCATGATTCAAACAGGTAGGTCAATAAACCAGAGAAGTGAATGTTCGAAATTGGGATAATTGCGACATACTGCCAATACGTTAGCTGTTTCGTCTATATAAACATTGTAAAAAGGAGGTCATATATGCCAGGCATATTAACACATACCAGGTAATCACTGTGTTCTTGCTGTGGGAATCGCGCTTCGCGAACGGGTTTACTAGTTGATCAATTAGCATCGGTATCCTCATCGTCAATACCGCCAACATACTTTGATGAATTCGTTCCATCTTCAGCTATTACTCTTGTTCGAGATGTATAAGTGAAGCTAACAAACAGGGGGGAGCTTGCGAGTTGAGTCCGAACCACTTGATCTAAGCCAAACCCGAAATATATTTTATATATTTTTTCCACTGGGCCCAAACAGCGTTGAATGGAAAGGAATAAAAGCAAAAATAGAAACTGGGGAATCAAATCAGATTTTAAGGTATCGACCGGTTCGAAGCACAAAGTTGAACGACCACTCCGTCATCGAAGCGCCTGGACCCGGCGTTTGGATGACGATGGTGGGGTTCCCTTTGTATGTACGAATGTGCGGGGGAAGCTTTCGAGGTGGATCATCGGTGACGTTGATAGGTACCGGTACCTGAACGTCAGAGTTGTAATCTGTGTAATTCTCTTTTTTTTGTCTTTTTTTTTTGTTTCACTTTAGTCTTACAATACCTAAGTACATACATACATGCAATTCCCATCGTCACCGAGATGGCTGGTCTGGCTGGCTGGTACCACCGAATCAGGATTTCCCGCATGAAACCCCGGAGAAATGGGCCTATAACGTTCGATCTTCCCATCGAACCCGCCTGCGGTACTGAGCGAATCACCCCTTTTCCAGGTGTCATGGCAATTAGCTGCGGTATTAGGTAAGTAGGAAAGGGGGGCTTTGGTGCGAGCCTCTCTCCGTTTCGAGATGGCAGGATGGTTCGGATTAGGTAAGTTAGCTGTTATTACCAAGGGTTACAATAAGTCCGAGGGTTGGTTGTGAGATGTCTATGACGCTGCTTTCGCCTACAGCTTTACGTATTACGAGAGGCAGACGTAATGCCGCGTCTGACCGGACCCAAACTGCTGTTAGCTTGTTGGCTTTACTGGAAAAGATCGAGATTAGGTCCCCATCACGAGGCTACCAGTCCCATACTTAGCCATGAGCATTCTGGGGTTAGATTGGCATCTCTTCTTGAGTCTATTTATGTAGGGCCGGGGGTGGCTATGAGGCTTTGAGGTCTCTCAATTTCATCTCTTGATTGGACGGCAAAGTCCGTAAGGTAAAGCATGCGTTATGAAACTGCATGCTCTTGCCTAATATGCAAACCCGTTTACCTACCTATCTGGCGGTAACGTATCGAAATTCCACAGACGGCCAGGTAGGACAACGAAAATGAGAGAGAGAGATAGGGCGGTACATTCCTAGGCGAAGGGGGAGGAGGAGCAATTAGTCCGGCTTTGTATGTCTACAAGCCCAAGGCGTAAGATCTTTGATCCCGCGCGTGCAACGCGGGCAGGCAACATTCTGGCGAGCTGCGACGAACTTCCATTCGTTCAAACTTCTCCAAAGCTGCGGGGTGAGGCGAATCGGATCCCGTTGCATCGGAGTCCTGGAGACACAAACTAGTCACGTTCTCCCTCTACCGATCCTTGTCCTTATTGGACAGGGCTTATTTTTGATTCTAATTCATCGCTACTACTGGTTTCGTCGTAAAAGCTATGTCGCGAGGGTTTATATTTCGGTATGTTCGCTAAATAGGGCTATGGATGTGACAGTTTTGGTTGTCGTTATCCTACATATCATGTTGCATTAATACTGTTGTCTCGGAAAGTGGACGTTGTGAGAGTTGCTCATACCTGCATGACAAGTACTTCAAGTGAACACAAATATTCTCCTCTGATGTCTCACCAACGGTTGCTAAAATTGCACATTTAGCATTATAAGTTACTCAAGACAACTGCTCTCTGAGGGTCTGCAAGCTTAAAATCTAGGTATGCTTCAATTCCTCTGCGACTATGTACATACTTAGGTGCCCAAAGGCTGGACATCACTTCATTGTCATCTTCAGTAGATATCACCCGAGAGAGGGATCCTGGCCTCCGGTTATCATCGTGGCTTGACGCCTCGAAGCGCCTCCATTTAATAAAACGTCTCAGATACCGGAACGCAAAATAGGTTCTTGGAATGTCTACACGCGAATAGACCTTTGCCAGGATGGTTTTCTTTAAAAAAAAAAAAAAAAAAAAAAAAAAAAAAAAAAAAAACCCGGCTCTATGTATTTCCACAACTGTGGGAGTCACTTGTTGTTGTATCAAGTTACCATGAGGTTTATTCGTGAATACGTTTCGTGGCGGTTTGATGATAAAAGCCAAGAAAGCCTCAATGGCGGGCCATCATTACAAGTGCCCATCATCGTTCAGCCATCAACGACCTGATGTTACTCGGTTCCGGCCTAGATGGCATCAGTACAGTCGAGCGAGCGGGCAGGGGGGAAAACTTCGTCGCAAAAGCATTGGTGTCATTGTCAGACAGACGACTAGAGTCGTAGGTCTAGAAGATACTTGGATATGCCGGTAGTATTGCCGGAACGTATACGGATGAGAAACGATGAATCGAAGTGGGCGAGCTGTTCGATGGAGATTCTTCATGGCGATAACGATGCTGTCACGAAGAATCGGGGCACTCGGAGACATAGTTAGACCTAGGAGATTTAGGAGGGAAAATTCATTAGTGGCATTGACATTCATCTCATCGAAGCTACCCAGGTAGGCAGGTAGGTTAAATCATCCGGATAATAATGAGAAAAAAACCCCTACTATTTAGTTCAGTGACGGCCGAATAGATGACGGTAGAAATCCACGTGCTGGCTTAGCTAACACACGGACCCTGCGTCGGTAGACTCCGGCGTGCCCCTTTCGGTCAACGTGGGCTGTCGTACTATTCAACCTACTCCGGTCCCGTCCCGAATGCCATATAACCCTCGGTATCAAATATACGGTACCCTAACGTGAGTGCAGCGGTCCAATGCGTCACGCGCCACGTAACAGGAAAACAACTTTATCTCCTCAATGCAAAAAATATGACCCTTAAAACAGTTTGCAGACAGACGTCCACGAATGCTAAATATGACTGAAGCAGTTGTACGTGGAGGTTGTTTCAGTTAAGATTGGCTATTCGTAATGCGTGACCTGTCACTTGAGCGGTCGATATGGTATCAAGTGTTTCCCATGGGATCTTCTGTGGTTTGCCCCTGAATCGACGGTCGGTAGGTCAGATGGCCAATAGTACATGACAATAGGCAAATACATAGCATTTGATTTTTACGCCGAAGAAAATAGTGAATGCCGTTTTTTCAAAGATATAAATGGATATGTCGTATTTATTCTGCAAGTCGCAAACACCACAAATTTTCTTGTGTCTTGGTCGGCCAAATCAGTGACTTCCAAGACCCCTAGAGCCTTCATAGAATACTACCATAACTTCTAGAATCCGATGTCTCGTCAGACTGTGTCTGATTTTCGTAAAATGGAACGAGCGGTGGCTGGCGCTAAAGACACGAATTGTTAGATAAGCGTAAACCAGGATAATACAACCATTTTGGTGGGGCACCAACGACAGCCCTGGAGGCCATTACGTCTTATCGGTTAGACCCGGATTTTTTGGTGCCCCTTTTTCGAATTCGTCCAGCGAACAAATATACATTCACTATTTCAACGGTGTCTTGGGAAATTGGTTTGAAAGCTATTTGTTATTCAAAATTCCTTGCTGTGAGGCTTGTCTCGAAAATCATTCTCCTAGAAAACAAATCCTCGAGCCAAGTTTGTGTCGCCAGCTCATGGGATGCACAGGATAAAGGGAAAAAACAGACCACGATTACGTACCAGCGTCCCTCTTGGAACCGCCTCTAACCAATCACAGAGGATTGTGTTAGTTATCGCCAACCTGTCCTTCCCATTCCAAAAATTCGTAACGATAAGGGAAACTGCAGGTGATTCTTTCCCCGGTCATCGGCAACGCACTAGGAACATTGAGGTGTCCGCTCAGGTGTGCAGGGAAAAGCGGAGTCTAAGGTCACAAAGATTGCAAACCAAGACTGACACCGCCTCTCTCTTCCCATACTCTATATATACTCTCGTATATGATAGACCTCAACCACTTTAAGGCATTTGACCAACGACATCCACTTCCTATATCTAATACCATCAGCAATATTGAATATCATAACAATACCTAACCATCAAAATGAATCGCTTTGAACAACTTGTCAAGGACATCAAGGACGTCTTGGGACCGTCGTCAGGATTGACCTCCGATGATGTAGATGTAGAAGACTTGACTCACATCATGGAGCGATACGTCTCGGATAAAGAGGAATGGTCCATGTATGCAATGGAAAACGCCAGCATGGGGTATACCAGAAATCTCGTCGACGAGGGAAACGGTAAAGCGAACTTGGTAAGCCATAGCGTCCCGTCTCCGACCAACCGGCTTGAACATGCAGCATAGGTTGTACTGATCCTCAACCTAGCTCATCCTCGTTTGGACACCCGGCAAGGGTAGCGCGATCCATGACCATGGCAACGCTCACTGCCTGATGAAGATCCTCCGCGGCGACCTCACCGAGACTCGGTACGATTTCCCTGACGGCGATAAGGAGAAGCCGATGGAGATCAAGTCGGAAAACATTTATAAGGAGAATGCTGTTGCCTATATGGCAGACGAGCTTGGACTTCACCGAGTGTCCAACCAGGGCAGCGACTACGCTGTATCCCTACATTGTAGGTCTTTTCGAGTGCAAAGCATCCCGTGCCACCTGGCTAATGTTTGACGATAGTGTACACCCCACCAAATGTAGCTAAGAATGGCTGTAACATCTTCGACCGTAAGACAGGGAAGATGACGCATACGAAATGCGGCTTTTACTCGTCATATGGCAAACGAGTGCAAAACTAGGAGGCTTGTAAGCTACCTTTACGGGATCATGGGGCGACTGTAAGGAGTTTTGGGAATGTCTCAACGCGATGATTTGGTGACTTTGTAAAATGATAACGAGGCATACTCCTCGTCGGCTGGGCAGTAAAGTATTGCCTAGAGAGCTTTGAAGGGTATAGACATGACTTCATGTAAGCGTCGATGAAGAGGGCTGCCTATCTGAGGCCGTGTAGCCCGTATTCGGTAGTAATGATGAATGAGAATAAGTAAAACTTGCAACATTAGATGCCGCAAATTCGAGTGATTAGATGAAGTGAAGTTGGGAAAGAAAGGAAAGTTGCGCTGTTGCGGCTCGTTTTGAATATTAGCAGACCTCTGTCTGGTTCAATTTGGTCTAGCTCGAATTGCACCATCGCCATGGTTTTTCATTCGTCAAGACGAGATGGTGAGATCTCCACATTATGCTACCGTCCGTAGACTGTATTTTCTACTGTGAGTTGGTATTTGTAATAGATAAGATACGTATCTTATCTACATTTATCTATACAACCTTGGAACATATAGCTCTTTGACTGGCAGAAGGCTACAGTTACTTAAAAATGGAGAAAAATACATTTAAGTCACTATATTTTTGCAGAGTTCGATGTATTTTTAACCATTTTTAAGTAACTGTAGCCTTCTGCCAATCAATGAGATGGATAGCAGAACAAACTGTCAAATTGATGCATACATGCAAGTACTCATTCAAAATCAAAGATTACCATTGGTCAATTTTCTACGGAGAACATGGTGTAAGTGCATAATCCGTCTCCTCCTCGTTGGCCAACTGATCCGAAAAAGGTTGGTGACTGGTTCCAACGTACATATGTATGGTAGTAATTATTCTGAATTATAAAGTCGACTAAAGTTACCTATATCAAGATTCTTGTCGACGATGAGTTTGTTTTTACAAAGTGCAAGATACTGGATATACTCAATTACCTATTCGCCTCCAATATCTGTGTTGTACCTTGGTATTTATTAGCAGGGGATATTAATGTTTTCATCATGTGATTTCGAGTTATTACTATGAACTTAGGTACATACAGTAACTTCTATCAGACTTTTAAGGTAAACGCGATCTGGGTCAAAGCGCGTTTTGCATCTTAAACTTTCAACTATTTTCTTTTTTTTCTCTTTCTACAATCTACTACATCTACAGTAGAACAGGTTTTCTATCCGAGATATGCGGAGATCTCGGATTGAAACTTGAAGTTATTGCAAACGAACACACTTTCATTAAAGTCAATAATTGAAACCATCACCGTTCCATTTTGTGTCACTCATTTGATTACCTAAACCAAGTCACGATGGGGCCGGCAAAGCGCCGCCCTGTTGCGCAACCCACAGGAGAGTCTCACTCCAAGGCCGCTCGTCATAATGCCAATGCGTCTGCCCATTCGTCAGTTCAGAGCTTTGCACCCCCGGCCTCCCAATCTCCTTACGTCTTTCAAACACCACCTCCGTCCTCTCTTGGCCACGCTATTCGACAACCGTCAAGGTCCGAATGGGTTGTGGATGATGACGACGACGAGGTTCCCTCACCCAGCCAGGCCGCCGACGATGATCATGTCTCCTCATATGAACTTTACGGAACGCTGGACAACAAGATTGTAGGTGTAAGGTATTATCATGGCATAGTGAACCCTGGCGAGAGGGTCCTTTGCATCCGCGACCCCAACAACCCTTATGACCGCAATGCCATTCGCGTTGATAATGTTATGCGAACCCAGATCGGACATATTCCTGCGACTGTTGCATCGAAGATTGCACCATATATCGATGGAAACGATATTATTCTAGAAGGTGTCCTCACGGGCAACAAGAACTCCTTTGATTGTCCTGTTCGTTTGTACTTTTATGGCACCAGCGCTCCTTCAGCTCGCCTTGAGCTGGAAGAGAGGCTGAAAGCCGACAGGCTCCTCAAAGCTACACAGCTCAAGGCAACCAGGAAAGTGGCAGAAGCTCAAAGAAACGCTGCGATGCGCCTTAGAGTCAACGCAACTACTGTGGGTTTGCCACCTGCCGAAGGAGAACAGCAAGAACAGACACTCCAGGACTTGTTGGAGACCAGCGAAGCTACTCAACTCAGGGGCGACCTTAGTTCTGTTGATATATTCGCTATGGACGAAGATAATCTTTCCAAGCTATCTAAGGCGCACCAGCCTGAAGCCATTCAGTCAGAACTGCTACCGTATCAACTCCAGGTAAGGTTCTTCAGATTCTGCTCAAGATTAAATTATCTTGATGCTAACATTATCATAGGGACTGGCTTGGATGACTGCTAAAGAAACCCCACAACTCCCTGCCCCTGGATCGAAGGATGTTGTGCAATTGTGGCAGCGTAATAATCGCGGAGAGTTCGTCAATGTAGCCTCCAATCACATCACGAAGGCACCGCCAAAATTAGCTTCAGGTGGTATACTCGCCGACGACATGGGCCTTGGCAAGACTCTACAGATCATCAGTTTGATCTTGTCAAGTGGTTTCAGTGAAGGCCCGACTCTGATTGTTGCACCTGTAGGTGTTATGAGCAATTGGGAACAGCAAATCCAACGACATGTAAAAGAGGACCACAACCCCCGTGTCTTTAGGTATCATAAGGCTGGCCAGTATTCGAAAGACGACCTGATGACGCACGACATCGTGATCACTACCTACGACAAGTTGCGTAACGATCACGTCAAAAAGGGGCCATTGCTTTCAGTGAACTGGCGCCGAGTTGTTTTAGATGAAGCTCATGCCATTAGGAACTTTTCAACTGCGAGAGCTAAAGCTGCGTTTACGCTACAAGCCAAATCTCGTTGGATGGTGACCGGCACGCCAATGTAAGTCTATGAAGGGTGGCACCGAGTACTCCTCGGTCCACCCCTTTTCAAGCGCCTATATAACGAGACTAAGTCGTTGCGTTTCTAGCATCAACTCACCTAAGGATTTCCTCTCGGCGCTGAAGTTCCTTCAAATCACTGGAGGTATTGAAGAGGCCGCATTCTTTATTCGTTTCGTCGACAAGCCTTTATCAAATGGCCAGGCAGGTGGAAATAACGACGAATACAAAATGGCCGCGCAACTGTTCAAGTCATTGACAGGGGATCTCTCCCTTCGTCGGAGAAAGGATATGAAATTTGTGGACTTGAAGCTCCCCGCCAAAACCGAGTACATCCACCGCATCAAGTTCCGAGCTGATGAGAAAGCCAAGTACGATGCACTGTTGTGAGTACCAGGTGACATTCTCAAGTCTCTGTAGTGACACTAACGATGATTATCAGTTCCGAAACAACGAAGATACTCGAAGAGTATCGGCGCAGAAGGGGGGGTGCGAACGGACCCCAGATCCGATTCACCGGCGTTTTGGAGAAATTACTTCGCCTTAGGCAAATGTAAGTGCTAGTCGATGTCCTAGATGCAGTACCTATCATATTTAGGCCAAACAAGAGCGTCACAGCTAACCACCAGCTTGTAGGTGCTGTCATTGGACCTTGTGCGGAGACCAAGCGAAGGATGTCTTAAAACCCCTTGAAGGCCAAAAGATGGTTAGCTTCACTCCTGAAAACCTCAAAATTCTCCAGCAAGCCCTCTTAGCTGCCAACAACGAAGGAGAAGAATGCCCAATCTGTACCGATGCGATTAGTATTCACACCCCCGTCATCACGGCGTGCAAGCATCGTTTCGGGAAACCGTGCATCACAAGGGCGTTTGAAAGAGACACTAGATGCCCAATGTGTCGCCAGCAGTTGAACGTGGACTCTCTCATTGGACTCGAACCTGTGGACGATGAAAACATATTCGATGGGGACACGCGAAGCTCGAAGACGGAAGCCCTGGAGAAGATCCTCAGGGCAAAGCTGAAGGATCCGAAGTCTAAGGTTGTCATATTCTCCCAGTGGACCTCCTTTCTTGGCATTGTTGCGAAGTTGCTAGACGAGGCGGGATACAAGTACTGCCGCCTTGAGGGTTGGATGACGATAGCTCGCCGCGACCAATCCATTGAAGCCTTGACGAACGATCCGGACACGCGAATCATGCTTGCCAGTCTAGGTGCAAGTGGTGTTGGTTTGAACTTGGTCGCCGCTGACACGGTTATACTGGTGGACTCCTGTAGGTCTATTGGATACTTAGTCTGTATATGTTCGTTCTACTAACTGCGAGATAGGGTGGGCACCAGCCATCGAGGATCAAGCTATCGACCGTGTGCATCGTCTCGGCCAGACACGCGAGACAACGGTATGGAAGTTGGTCATGGATGAGAGCGTCGAGGAACGCGTTCTCGGCATCCAGGATAAGAAACGCGAGCTAGTCAGCTTGGCATTCCAGGACAAGGCAAGAGAGAAAAAGGAGACTAATCGTCTAGACGACGTGTTACAGTTACTTGCATAAGTTCTTTCGGCCTTGCCCCTATTAGTATGGCCTCTCCTCTGTATGGACAAACTGGGACATCTGAATGAGATGGCGTCGAGAAATGGAAAATAAACGGAAAGGATGGAAAACGCGAATGCTTCAAAGCAGGCTTGTTATTTCGGCTACTACGGGACATTGGTTTGAGCTACACTGTACACTACTCTCTGCAGGCAGAACTTCGATCGAAAATAAATCGCTGTTACACTATCAGGCCAGCTGAAGATGAGGCATAGTGAGCATAGAGCTCATAATTCAACTCAAAGGTAAAATTTCGCACTCTACGATGTCTTCCCAAAGTAACTTCAAGGAGAATTCTAAATGACATACAATAGCAACGTAACATGGCTAGAAGTGAATACCCGGCCTCTCTGTCGTGACGAACCTGTAGAGCCTCTGGTGACGGTGACATGAGTGAATGCGGAGGTCGAATACGAGGTCGCCCGCATAACCCATACCGATTTCTCCTCTTTCCACGAACAAACCACGACTTGGCGAAATTTCTTCTTGGTATAACCCACCTAACCCAGCTGAGTCAGATGGCGCAACTCACGTTCTCTTTGGCTTTTCTCATGTCTTTTATATGCCTGTCCAATGAGGAGGCATTACGGCTCGTAAGTGTGTAAGGATGATGGAAAGCCTATCACCGGCTCACCGACTCACGCGGCGCGGTGGTATTGGTGGCTGTCGGCCGAGCAGAGGAGGGGTAAGGCAAAACCTGGGGCTTGGCGGCTCGAGATTTCTATTTTTCTCGACGTCGTTGGCGATGTAGCAAGGCGGCGCGGTTTCTCAGCTCTTCCAAGCTGAACACGGCTTTCTCTGGAGCGGGTTGGGAAGAAGAGAGAGTTAAACCAATGCGGACGATTTCTTCCTGTAGGCAGCCCCCCATTCGAACAGATACAAACAGCCTACCAAGCGGAACCTACCGGATCAGAGCGGAGGGTCAAGGGTTAGGGTTGCATTGGCCCGAATCCGGGGGACGAGATGCGTTTTTCGCGGGCCCTTTCTGGCTCGATTTTTTTCCACCCCCAGACCCCGTATCCCAGGTGCCATGGTTTTTTTTTCTCTCATTCATTTTACCCATGCAGTACCGCATCTTACTGCCTGCAAAAGGATCCATGAGCTTCTTTTAAGCTACCAATAAGGCTGAGCCCATCGTATAAGCAACAGACAAGCCTAACCCCAGTAAACTGAATCGAAGATTGCAACATCATGTTGCCATCGTCCCACCGCATCTCATTTTCAGCCCTAGAGCCTGGGTGTTAGCCGGAAAGCCTGGAGTCTTCTCGGATATGTTCCGACTTCCCCTCCTCTGTTTGCGCCTATGACAGAGTATAGCCTATTATGATTCGACTTGATGAAGATGAGATGGGAAAAAAAAGGATCATGCTGTGCCACGAAAGAGTTATACGGCCTGCCGAGAAAATTTACCTAACCGGATCTATACCTCTCAAGAATCCTTTATTGCTTACCCGTTGAGTCGTCGCTTTAGCATCTACGGGAACCACGGCATCGAACGCCGAAGGCTGCGCGAGTGGTCTGCGGGTAACACAGATAATGACCTCGTGATAGTGATCATACTGAAGGAAGAATGCGGCTTACATACCGCTTCGCTATGGTAGGCCTTGCCCGTCGCTGAGGGGCTTTTACGATGTAGCATCTCTTAGCCCCTGTAATACGTGAGTGTTGGAGTCATGAGGAGCGAAGAAAGTCCTTGAGTCTAGATCTGTGAGCAGGATTATGGTACTAGTTTACCTAATGCTAAGGTCTGGTTGGAGTGCCTGACGGAAGTTGAATGCGGCCTAACCCGTGCCATCATTTCATCTCATGAGATATTTCTCGTAGTGACGTAGGATATTGGCCGGGTAAGAATGGTATATAAGAGGCTGAAGCCGTCACCTCATCGCCATCGAGGAAGACATCATCATCATCATCATCACAATCAATAACCACTCTGAATAGTATAGCCAATATACATTTAATCTATAATCAATAATCAAGATGTTCACCATCACCGCCATCATTGCCGCCCTGGCTCTCACAGTCAACCAGGCCTTCGCAGCGCCGACCAGCCAGCTAGTCGCGCGCCAGGGCTACATCTCGAACTGTACGATACAGTCATTCCCCACCGACGCTTTCACATAGAGATAATTGCTAACAGCGTTTTCCCCAAGGCGACGCGCTCTACACCGTAGTCTCGGGTGACACCTGCAGCGGCATCATCACGAAGCTAGGCAACACCTTCAGCCTCAGCGACTTGTAAGCCACCCATCAATACCATTTCACCCTCACCCCTTTATTCTCTCGCCGCAAAACTAACCTCCGGGGGGGAAAAAACAGCTACACCTGGAACCCCGAAGTCGGCGCCGGGTGCTACAACCTGTACCCGGGCGAGTCGGTGTGCGTGGGCGTGACGCCGACGGCGCCGGTGTGCCCCGCGCCGACGGAGCCGGGCCTGGCGGCCAACTGCAAGAGCTGCTACACCGTCGTCGAGGGCGACACCTGCTACGCCGTCGCCCAGGCCAAGGGCATCACGCTCGCCAACTTCCTCGCCTGGAACCCCAGCATCAACGCCGCTTGCACGAATTTGCAGCTCGGGTATAACTACTGCGTTGGTGTTTAATCTAGGTCGAAATTTGTTTTTTCTTTATAAGAGAAAATGGCCTGGAAGTGGACGAGACGAGATGGAAAACTGAACTGGATGGTGGAAGGGTCAGGGAGTTCGTGGGGTTTGTGGAAAGGGGGGGGTGGAATTCTTTTATCTTTCTTGGGTATATATTATTTGAAATGATTATTTGACGAACTGACTATGACTGAGCGGCACAGGAGCTCTTGATATTGGTGTCCCGTAACTTGAGGTTGTGACAGACGGGCTTAATGGGCAGCTTGTAGATCGTTGCAGTCTAGATACCCAGACTTCACAGCCAACATCCTCAGCCTTGGGCTTGTCTTAGATGAACAATAATTACCTAGGGAGTGTTCATTTTATCTTGGGGTAATTTTACCGCTAGGGGTCGCTGGTATGGGCCTACTTGGTTCATTCTCATGCTCAAGATTGGAGTCGGACACGTGAGTTGTAGAAGCTGCTCGGCGGTAATTTCTCGTATCGTGTACTCCGATTCTTTTCCTCATTCAGGGGTAAGCTTTGCAAGGATAGAAAAAGGATGTTGGACCTTTTTCTCCACCCTGTGGTAATTGCGCGATCTTCACTCACCAGAGAAGCACTACTTGTTGTCGTCGTCCAAAGCCACTCCCGTAGCGTCGGCATGTTCCAACTTGTACCCAACCCTTATGGTATGTACCACCTTGTAGCCATCGAGCAGCGTCTCGGCCTGCCTTGTACTCCCATGTAGATGCATACAGATTTTCTCTTCGCAGCAAGCCCAAAGAGGTATGACGCCCAAGCCTCGTGTACCTCAACGTGTTGGATATGGCACAGAACAGACTCTTCCTCGCCGGTGCCTGTGACTACACATGAAGTAAGCCGGCGACCCCCTACGTCGTTTTCTGACGTAGCTCGGGTTATGCCTCATGTTTTTCCGGTCCAAAGTTGAGATCGTAATCATGATGTCTGTGGCCTCGGTTGAACCCCTTTCTTTTCAAGCCCCTGGTCACGAAAAGGGGGTCACAAGATGACACTTTGCATGATGTTGTACGACACATTAGACGCCTAACTATACGTGAAATCGTGGCTTCTAAGTAACCATCCGTAACTTCTTTGGCGCCAGGTCGAGACCGGTCAGCTTTTGTTGAGGAGTGTGAGGTGTGGCCTCAATAGGAAATAAATGAGCCTGCCTGGAAGGTTTTATGTATGATATTATAAGAAAACGCCAAAGTAAGTGCCCAGGGCGATGTTAATATTATACATAGACTGAAATACGCAGCGCCGCGTTTCGATAGAGCAGGACTTGTTTAATACCTAAATCGAAGTCGAGAATCTATTGAATTTTCGAGTCAACAACTTCATTCAGTAGGAGGTAGTTTTAATTAGGTATATAAAAGTTGTGATTTTATTATTTCGTCTCCCTTATTTTACATCCAGAGGTTAAATATCTTAGTAACCACCCTGACTCATAACCTAAACTTAATTACCCCTTTTCAAAAATATTGACAATACCTAGGTACTTCTTCTGTACGATCCAAGACCCCTGTTCAAGAGCTAACGTAACTCAATATTCTGAGGCGATATACTTTGCCACTTTGGAGAAGGATGGTATCGCCGCCATCGATAGCGGGGATCTAGAAAAGGAAAACGACCAAATTCCTACAAGTGCGATTCTCAGGCCAGTCTATCTCCGGACTGTGTACATGCTCTGATTCCGTTGTTTGTTATTACTTATAACTCGCAGTAAGCCGAGCACGGACGGTTACCTGAACTTTGATAATCATATAGGATCAAGAGTTACAGTATAGAAATACTAAGGGGCTGTTGATGTATTTCATAGTAGAGAACTAGACTGTATCAATATGATGAATTTGAGACAAGCAAGCCCTAAGAATAATACGATGCGACTTCATTGTCAATATATCAGTTCAAAAATATAAGTCTTTTCTGTCTCATGAAGTTGAAGAACTCAGTCTCTTAAGGTTCTGATATTCTCTAAGCAAGAGAATATAAAGCCATTCAAAGACTATACCGACCTATACTGCTAACCTAGCAATAAAATGAAAGACTTCTTATGTGTTATGAAACTACCAACCTGGAAATTATATACACACCTAAGTATTTATTTTATTATCATTTCCTCAAATAGCATCTCAAGTGATCCATGATCCCTAACTTCGTAAATATGGAAACAGTATCAAAACCATAGTACACACCCCCTACGTTCTCCGGACAATAGTTTTCATCCGCGTAAACACGCAACACAAGTCATCATCATCCGCGACACGTGGTATATTCATATATTCATATCGTCCACCATTACCAACGTCAAAGAAGCAAAGTCACTATTTTCCCCATTCATGCCCCTAACTCCCAAAGTTCAAGTCACCGAATCTGCCTCCCCTACGCGATCACTGCACCATCTCATCCCCCGCCTTCCCCTCGTCATCGCCCCACAGCCCCTCGAGCTTGAACTCCTTCGCCCACTCCGTCACGATCTCCTTCTGATCAGCCATCATAGTCGGCGCGGCGGGCGAACCCTGCCTGACCTCACCACCATCCGCGCTAATCTCCGTCGCAACCGGCAGCACCGGCGCGTCGACCCAGCCCTGGATGCGGCCGTCGCGCCAGTCCGTCACGACCGTCATGGCCGCCGCGTTCAAGTTCGGCACGCCCCCGCGCCCGAGCCTGCCTCGCTTGCGCGCCACCTGGACGAGGAAGTCCGTCGTCGCGTCGCCGTCCGACGTTATCAGCGGCGGGAGGTCGTAGACGTCCATAAGCTTCTGCAGGAGCACCGGCGAGGCCGCCAGCCGCTTCAGCAGCAGCGCGACGGCCGGCACGGGGTCCTCGATCTGCTTCGGCGGGATGGCGTTGAGGAGGATGAGGTGGGCGTGCGCCTCGATTGCGCTCTTCTTCGACGACGACGACGACGCCTCGCTGTTCGGCGCGGACGGGAAGACGATGCCGGGGGAGTCGAGGAGCGTGAGCTTGCTGTCGAGCTTGACGGCGCGGATCCTCGTCGTGACGCCTGCTTCAGCGCCCGCGGGGCAGGCGGCGGCGCCGCGGCCACCCATTCGCGAAAGGAGCGCGTTGATGACGGAGGACTTTCCGACGTTGGGGTACCCGATGACGCCGACTGATATGGCGCGTTTAAGTTGCTTCGTGGCGGCAAAGGATTTTAAAGACTTGATGAGGGTGGATGATGTGCTTTGGACGGTGAGGTCGCGGTGGTTGAAGGTTTGCGCATTGGGTGCGGAACCAGAGGCGCGTAGGGGGAGGGTAGGGAAGTATCTCCGTAGATAAACGAGCCAGTCCTTTAGAACGTTCGGCGGAATCAAGTCGATCTTGTTGAGCACAAGCATTAACCTCTTCCCACCGCTTGCTGCAGCCATCACCATCCGCTCGACCTCCTTTGACCTCGTACCATGAGGATCTCTGGCATCTAGTACGTAGAGCACCACGTCTGCTTGGTCGACGACTTGCTTGAAGACCTTGTCGTGGGCTTTCCGCGATGAACCCTGAGCGCGTAGTTCAGCACTTCCGTCTTCATATTCGGCTTCGTCGTCAGATGAATCGTCTTCTTCCATTTCGTCTCCACTTTGTAATTCGCGATCGTACTTTTCAGCGGCTGCTCTCGCGCTCGCAATAAGTGCCGCCATGGGGTTTGCGCTGTCGTCCACATCGTCCTCATCCATTGCATCGTCTTGCTCGTCCACAAACCCATCAAAGTCCTCTACATCTGCGCCCTCCATAATTGTCTCCTCGTTCTCATTACCATCCTCATCCACAGGACCAGTCTTCGCGGCCTTAGCCAACTCTCTTCTTCGTTGCAGTTCTTCTTGTTTCCTTCGTCGGCCCTCCTCAATTTCATGCAGGATCTTCTCTTTGTAAGGAAATAAGTTCGGGATACCAGGGTCCTTCTTCAACTTGGATTTCCATTGCGGATTCTTCTTCGCATCCTTCTTCGCTTTGCGCTGCTTGTTGGCGGATGCTTTCTCGATCTTGTGCCGTAGACGAACGGGAGTCCTCTTCGACTTGGCTTCTGCATGATGGGTCAGTCAATGCGCAATACTCATGATAAAATCGGTACATACTCTTCGGTTTTGTAATGTGGTTGGCCATTTTATCTTGCTGTGCCTAGCAATTATCAAAAGTTGGAATTGGAAGATGAATTAATTTGTTATCGGGATGCAGCACGAAAAGTTAAAAAGTTTCTAAAAATTTAGTGGAATATATGGTTTTGCCATTCTTTACCGCCAAAAATCAGGGACCCCACACTGCCCACCAAGCCCACCTACCGATTGGCACAACCCCGCCTGCTGATAAGAGTCCACTGAAGGGACCCTTAAATCGGAATTCTTTTTAGTGGTCTTTCAGGTCTCGTGATGGCTTCAGTTCTACCAACTAAATTACAGGATGACAGCGGCGGGGTTTCCTAACTCGGCTTAGGTTTCTACTTGCATCTTTCAAACGAGACTGGATGTACAATTGCTCCTTCAGGCAATTCCGACGTCGTTTTGTTTGTATAACATACATATAGATCGAATAAATACTACCCTACTCTGGCATTCATATACATATTGCGGCTCTTTTAAAACCGACTTATTCGCTCTTGTATTCTGGAGAAAAACTGTATTGTTTCTATACACGACAGCTTGACTCGATATGGACTACACGGCTCCCCCATTCGAGGTATCCTTCAAGGGACTCCTCTTTGACATGGACGGGACCATAATCGACTCAACCGCTGCAGTAGTCAAACACTGGCAAACGTAAGTTCCTCTCTTCCAAACGAATTCCAAAGTCCGGTTCTGAGTCAGAGGCAGCGTCGGAAAGGAAATCGGAGTAGATCCGGAGGTCATATTACAGACGTCTCACGGGAGGCGGAGCATAGACATGCTCAAAGTCCTCAGTCCGGAGAAGGCAAATTGGGAATGTGAGTTCATACTTGTGCCTTTCCCCCTTTCTCTAAGTTTCAAGGGCTTTGGTTTCGGCGAACCCCCCCCCCTTTCCCCTGACGCACTTGCCCCTTACGGCCCTACTTCAAACTTATGTACCTTGGCACCTATCCCTTACTCTGTTTTACTCCGCGACGATGGCTACACTTACACCCACCTCACTACCCCTGAGCCACGTACCTTAGACACGCTTACCTAGTTAACACGAGTCGCAGACGTGAGAACCATGGAAGCCATCCTCCCCAAGCTCCACGGCGCCGACGCCGTCGAGATCCCAGGAGCTAGAGCCCTCCTCGACGCCCTCATCGCCGGCGGCGCGCTCTGGACGATCGTGACGTCCGGCACGGAGCCCCTCGTCACGGGGTGGCTGGACGTGCTGAAGCTGCCGCACCCCTCGCACCTGGTCACGGCGGAGTCCGTGGCGAACGGGAAGCCGGACCCGGCGTGCTACGACCTGGGGCGGGAGAAGCTCGGGCTCGACGCCTCCTGCGGCTCCGAGGTCCTCGTGCTGGAGGACAGCCCCGCGGGTATCAGGGCCGGCCGGGCCGCCGGGTGCAAGGTCTTGGGCCTTGTGACGAGCCACACGGCGGACCAGGTGGCCGCCGCGGAGCCGGACTGGATCGTCCGGGATCTGCGGTCCGTCAGCCTGGTCCGCGTGGACGAGGGCACCGGCGCCGCGACGCTGCGGATCTCGGGTGCTCTGGTCCCCGTCGCGTCTTCGAATGGGAACTGTTGAGAAATGAAGGGGGTCGATGAGTACGAGAAACACCCATTAACCTCTTAGGCAACCACATCTTAGCCGCTACCAACTTTTTTTTTCCTCCTGCAAACTTCACCCCAACCGTAGTAACCGAAGTGACCGACGCAACATCGAGGGTCACAGCGTGCCAAGACCTGTCATTCCACGCCATGGCAAACTTACCAACCAGCCAACAAACATCGTTGAGGAACTTTTACTGCCCTTCCTTTCTTCCAATCTCCTAACTTGGAAACGAGGTTCGATAGTCCACACCATTGACATAGCACATACGGGCGCAGTCACAACATATAGGTTCACACAATCGGCATATAGGCCAGGATACCGGTGATCACAAAAAGACACAGCGAAGCGACTTCCGTGAGGCGCGCCAACGCGGGAGGGAGCGAGCGTTCTGGCGGGTCGGTAAACCTTTTTTTTTTCGATAGATGCGTTTTACCTTATACTAGAGAATTAGACCCGAGATCGTTTAATGGGCTTGGCGTGTTATTAACTGATTATATAACCAGCCCACCTCTTCTTTTCTCTCTCCCCCCGGAATCCTCGCCATCTAATTGGCTAGTGATTCAATTTCGTGACTTCGGGTAATAGCTAATTCGCGAACGGGGAATAAAATACAAGCAAAAAACCAAAAGACATTAGGAGCCTTAATATGCAAGCAAGGAAAAAAGGAATAAAACAACCTTCCTAACGCAAGGCTGGCCAACCTAGTGTAGAGGGGGAGCCACTGCCGATATGCAGACGTTAAAGGGAAAAACCCAAGTGACCTAAGAACCCTGAAGGAGAGAAAAGACAGTGCGTGGTGGTCGCCTAGGCGCATCCCCCGTCTTGGCGCGGTGGATAGCGTTAATGACGATCACCAGAACTATCGGAACTTCGCAGCTTTTCTACGCTGCCCCCCCTCCCCCCAGTCTTCCGCCCTAAAACCTAACAGTCAACTCGCTGTATTGTACCTAACTTGTACCTATCAAGCTTCAACTCTCCACCTTTTGGGGTCTTGGTTGGGAATATGGTTGAAATGAGTGAGAGAGGCTGCACGACACCACTTTGCCATATACGAAAAAAGAGGAAATCATCATTTGATGACGGAAGCACGGAAAGACACGTAAAATAAAAAAACGAGGAAGGAGATTCCCTTCTCCATTCTCGAGTCTGGCTCGTCCCGTCGAATGGTAAACTATGGGTTTGTGTGTTTTCTGACCTGAGCAAAAACAAAAGAACCCTCCCAAGGTAACCAACGGGTCACGGAAAGAGAAGGAGATAACACGAATAAAGGTCTGATGATGACGAGCATATACCCGTCACAGCAACAGAAAAAAAAAAAGGCGATGCGAGACATCCTCCGTAGAACCCAGACTTGCACACTCGCTCACTCATCTCGGCCTATTTTGAGAACAGTGCAGAGCTTTTGCTTATCAAAAACCGTTCCTCCCGGCCGTGCCGCTGTTAGACATTTTTCCCTCTTCTGATCTCGCACAGAGAAAAGAGCTGGCGATCACGGCCATTGGATAGGGTAGGTAGGTGTGTATCTGTGTGTGCGCGTCTATGTGGAGAAAAAACTGTCGTGATGACGGAACATCGTAGAGAATTTCTTGTGTACCGTATGTATGTCTGTGATATGTATGTCTCTCTCTGTAGTACAGCTACTGTATCTCTCTCTCTCTCTCTCTCTCCTCTCACCTAGGTCTAGTCGCTAAACTCGATGCAGAAACAAACAAAAGCCAGTTTTCGAAAAGCGCCATCTCATAATACCGCGATTGGTCTATCGACTTTTCCTAAATGCCGTTCTCGGGCCGTCTTAGGCAAGCGTCGATCATTTGTGTTTTGTCGGACTTTTTTCTTCCTGTCTCTTCTGAACACCAAAGATATGTACATACCTAACTCGCGATTGTAGTTGGACGAAAGACCCAAGTCCCGCCCGTTCTATTGGGAGGGGGGAGATCGCTGTGGCGTCCGCCGTTAGAGGGAGGCACCAGCGAGGGGGATCCCCTGGTGGAATTTTGGGATACCTAACCTGCCATATCCATGCTAAGATACAAGAGAGGAACAGGAAGGCGGAGGCTCCCTTACGTCCGTTCCGCCGAGATCTCTGTCCAGTGCCCTCTCTTAGACTCTTCTGTGATATGACCCGAGACCTTGTTCGCGTACGTGCCTTTCAGCGCAGGAAAATCGGTATAGCTATTCGATCCTATGAGAGCTGAATACGGCAAATGGGGTGGCTTAGGCGTGGGTCTCGGCTACGAATCGGGATGCTAATTACGCCAGTCCTGAAGAAAAACACATCTTGTACGCCGTGGGATCACGAGCCTTTGTGTTTGTGTAAAGTCCATTACATATCCCAAGGCCATGGATACGGGGCTAGCTTTGCGCGCCTTCGCGGCCCGGATTTACATGCACTTTCTTCTCTAGGGGATAGCAGCTAACAACAACAAGCTTTTTTTGCGGGAGGAGACGGCAGAGGACATCTTATTCCATAAGTTCGCGCGATGAACCTGCAATGACCTCAATAGGAGGTCACGTCTGCAAGGACCCGAACCGATGACATAATGATACAAAAGGGGCCACATAAAAAAAGATACTTATGAGGAACCTCGGATTTTCGTAGAAACTGTTGTTCGGATAAACCAGCTCCAAGACATGCAGCAGTGCTCCCTGGTGGATGCGTACACAGCATCGCCAGTTGCAGGACCGCCAAGAGATGAGGTCGCCAAGAAAAAAGGATCTTCACGGTTGTCAATTTGCCTGGTCGCCGACCTGAGTAACCATGACAGTTGGCGCAAGCCCGATGTGGTAACTGGCGAATGCGCGACGCTATGCAAGACCTAGACCACCAGGCAAAGATCGGCTTACAAAAGGTCGAAGACGCGGGGGGGAGCCAACGAGAGGTGTCGATGCCGTAGTGTAGATAAACAGGACGGTATCGACAATGGGCTGCCTTCACCGTCAAACCCTACAAGCGGTAGTCGAATAGCGGCTCAATTCCGATTTTAATTCAGATGAGTGGTGCACCCAGCATTTAAGGCAGGGCAACTTCCGCTATTCCCGTTATGACTAAAGCCAAGCTTTTTGCGGAAGAGGCACAGGCGGTTGGTGCACGGTGCCTCTGGGGTTAGGGGAGATAATGAGAAAAGAAAAGTAATAAACCGTCGCGATCACAGGATCACCCTTCCATCAACGTGCAGGTTTAAAAAGTAACCATTCTTAATGGATGCGGTTTTTCCCCCTTCATGTTAAAGCCCCAAGGCCCCAAGCTTCCTTTCCACCCCTACGGTGACACAGAGTCGCTACCCTACTGCAGGAACGAGGTGCTAATAAAAGAAAAGGAAGAAGGTCGTCTAGAGAGACAATAATAAAAAAAGGGCAGTAATAAATGAAAATGCAGGATTTCGCATTTGGGGAAAAAAGGGGGGGCTAGAGAAACGCTGACCTCAGGTGTAACAGTGTCTTTCTAAGTGGACCTACGAGAAGTGGACTTGCGCGAAGAAAATGACATCTCACCAAGCTTGCGCCAATGCCGACGTAGACGTTATCGTGAGGCTTCGACGCCGCTTCATTTTGAACCCACCAACTACAGCGCAAGCGTTGCGCTTCGCAAAGAACCGGTTAGGGGTGGGAAGGCGTCGTCGCCCCGGGAATAGTTGTCATGTTTAAAAGAGAAAAAAAGGGTAAGGTAGGGGGAAAGCTGGACCGGTATCCTGGTTGGGTGCCTGGAAACGAAATTCCAAGTTAGCTCGCTAGTTCCCGCCGGTTGGACTTGGGTTTTGACGATCGATTCGTCATCCTAACCGCTTGTAACGAATTGTACATCGAGAACTCCGACTTTCTCTGAACGCACACCGCCAGAGCATATGATCACGTAGATTGCGGTCGCGATGAGAAGAGATCAGCGCGTACCATAGTTTAGCAATGCTTGGAGTTGATCGTAAGGAGAGCCCACAGTTGGCTGCGGCTCGAGCTGGGGCCCGCCCAAGAAAGAATGACAACCCCACGCTTTTATTTTTTATGTGAGTAGGCGGCTAAAGCGGAGCTGAGCTTATGATATTAGGTGGTGGTGGCGGCTCGTTTGTCAACCGGCATCTTCAGCTCGAATATGACAAATGTATGTATAACAAAATGCTTTCGGAGCGTCACGTCGGCGCTTGTTGAGATCCATGGACAAAAGAATGTGATGCATAATGCATTTTCCCTCTGAACCCCCCACGTTGTCGTATCGCAGAGTTGCGATAGTAATGCGTGTTTCGCCGCGGTACTTGTGGAAAAGACAACGGCCGGGCCGTATCGTATCACGCAGCTTTTCCATGATGGACAGGATGGATAGGGATGAAATGTGAAAGCCCTAACGAAGCAACCTGCAAAAAGTCTTGGCTTACGGCCGTGATAGTGGGAGAAATAAAATGAGCCCAAAGGCTTCCCAGCTTCTCCCCCCTGTCGGGTACTTGGGAGGTACCTCGCCATTAAGGCAAGCCATTCCGCCCAAGTCCCAGGGGATCTCTTGTCATCAGAGTCAAATCCACGTGGCCGCCGGGGCCAGGATACCTAGGTATGATCTTAATAGTACCGCTGTGACCCCATAAAACCCTGTAGTCAATCATACAGTACGTATCCATTTGCGTTGCGTGCAGACGCGCGAATGGATCCTCCACATTACTGGATCGCTACTGGGTATCTCTTTGCGGGCCGCCAGGGCTCCAGGGGCAATTGGATGAACCCAAGTGATCAGTCACGGAGGTGCCGTAGCCCCGGAACGCATCGTTAGACATTATGACCGGCATGTGTGCTTCGAAGTAAAGGTCCAGTACGTATCTATATACGCACACATATATGTCTACGTGGGTAATTTTCAGGGACGATGGCGAGGTGCATGCCGAAAAAAGCTTCAAGCGCTTTGCTAGTTCTTTTTCATCGTCGCTTGCGTCTCGCTCGGGGTCTGCGGACGCACGTCCTGAAATGTTTACGGGACCCGTTTCCACCTACGGGGGCGGCCTCTCTTACGAGTGTGATAGCATCGGCGCTGAAAGTTAGTGAAGGTGAGGGTGAGAATGGACGTTGCGAAGGTGGCGGGCGTCGGACAACTGATGATCTTTAGGTCCCACCACCGACTTGGGGTCAGCTTTATCAAGCTGGAGGGCCAGATGAAGCAATCTGTATCTAGCTGTATGAATTACAAAGCTTTGTCAGAATCTCTCTTCATCCGAGAGATAAGCAGACAGGATAGACGATGCATCCCATTGTTCTCGAACAATGGTGGCGTCTGCGGTGACACCTGAAGCCGAATGGTTCGGCTCGTCTATCGCATGTGTCTCGGACGATGTCAACCTATCTATGTTCTCTTGAGGTGAAAGAAGCCCCAATGACTGTTTCGGGAACTTCTCCGTGCTCAAAAAAACAAAAACAAAAAAAACTACCTAAGGCACGGGGAGGCGCCAGCGGCTTGTTGACGAAACGTTGGGTCGGGTTGCCTTATAGCGGGAGCTACCGCCGGTGCGACACCATCGGACTCTAGAGCTGGCCAGACCGTTGCTGCTGAAGTGTTGATGATAAATCGGTAAATACGGGCCAGATAGAGGACGGTCGCACCGGGGGAAAGTCCCTGGCATCAACGTGCTCGACACGCGAATTGCTGGGTCCAGTACCACTCAGCGAAATTTCATGGCCGTTCAGAATTCTTAATCCTGACTGCCCTGAGAGAGCCGCTTACGAAGATGTGATGGTTATCAATTACCCTTGTGGTTGAAATGGGGAAGTGTAAGGTACGTAATGGAAGGTTAGAATTATGATGGCTGATGCATGGCACAGGGGGTTAAAAGGCGAGAGGATACACTAAAAATAATAATAAAAAAGAAGATAAAAAGATTAGGGCCAAGTTCGCGCCGTCCGCCGCTAACAAGGCCAGCCCTGGAGACAGATTGAGCTTTCCCTATCATTCTTGAGCCCCACCGTAACGGAACCTCCGTACGTTATCCAATTAAAATTTACCAATTTGCCAAGAATAACATGGCTTAGCGAATCACAGTTCAATTGTACAGTAGACGCCAATACGGATCAAGAAATCCCGGGATTCGCTTGAATTATCTGGGTATGTAAGAGTGAGGGTTTGGTTGTACGGTGATTGTGACGAATCGACGGAGACTACGCGGAGTTTTGCACGATATTCTCACACATGACCTAAGGAGTACTGCATCGACAAAAGTAATGGTAGGATGAGGATCCGATGTTGCAAGCCGTAACGTAAGGTACCAGGTTACTGCCAACATCCTCAACGGCGCAGTGTTGCTTGATTCCATACTATGCGACGTGTGGTAGATATCCCACACATGGGTACTATGTAGGCATTGCGATGTAGTATTGTGGCGGTGGAGTCTAAGCATTCTAAGCATTAAGCATTTTTTTTTTAGGGTGATGGAGACCCCTATTATCAAAGGCGACGTTGAAGGAAGGACTAAGGGATTATGCGAGGCCGAAAGCATGACATACAATGTCAGGGTGACTGGGGAGAATAGCATGGTGCTCTTCCCTGGATGCACTGCGCTTAGCATAACCAACGAGAGTCTCGCTGTAAAAAATGGTAAGTCGGCGATGTTGAATCGCCTGAATCGGACAGAAGTTTAAGCCGAAGTACAGCTGCACAGACCAGGAGTCCAATCCCGCGTCGTACCTATGGCATGCTGTAGATGCATAGGCAGGCTGGGTGCTATGTATGTAGGTAGCTACATAGGTAAGGCTGTTTCTCTCTCTCTCTCGTATGCATACAGTAAGTACTCTTAGCTCGCGGCATAGTGTAATTATGCCAGTACCTACCTAGTGGTTTTTTTATTTCTCCTTCCTTTCCTTTTTGCTCCGAAGGACAATTACCACAACCACCGATATGCCCGACATATTGTCCGACATCTCGTTCATCTTGCTGCTGTATTCCGTAGCTCGAGACGGATGGCGGATCGACAAGTGACGACAGGGAATCAAGGAATCAGGGACCTGTCCCACCTTCGAAGGTGAAGGTTATCCGGACATCTGGGCTAGCTGATGATCATTTCCCAGGCAGGCTCCCGTACCTCATATCGTACCACGTATGCAGTTGCTCTACCGGTAGTACCGTGGTAAGTAGTGGGTAAGTCTGCAAAAGAGGCTAGCGAATACCTCGGTTCGCCTTGTGAAAGAAGATTGTCAGATGTCATTGATTTCCTAACTCAGTCGTCTTTTCTTACCCAACCCCGAAAGAATCGGTAGTGTAGATGAAGATCCAAAACTTTTCTCTGTCCACGATCTCATATGTGTGCCAGGTACCTATGTAGGTATGCAGGTAAGTTAAATGTTCAAGGCTATTTCCGCATGTATGTCTCTCCTGGCTGATGTCGTGCTGCAGTAACACATATGTACAGGTAGGTACATAGCATAATTAACATTCGGTAGGGTACCTGGTAGGTTAGGAGGGTATAGACATGGGATAATACTACAATTGCTGACTCTTTTTTGGTCCCAGCTTTCTGGCTCAGCTTGGCGATGTTCGCTTATGGATGGGAACTAATACCACCCTGGTAAAAGTTAATCCCCAAATTTGTAGTGTACTTTCTAGGTACTCATCCCCACCTTTCCCCTTCTTCTCCCCCCTGTGGTACCAAGCAGCCGGCCTACATCTATATTGCACATCTTAAGAAAATCAACATTGTGTGTGACCTTAAGAAGAATGTTATTGCGACATCAATGTTGACTTTTGGTAGCCGCTGCCGTAATCAAGTCATATGACGTTGGTACCTTTTGATATTCGATCCGGGAAAGAAAAAGAGGAAACGATATTGTTACCGTGTGATAGTAAGAGGAGTAAGTTCCTGTCATTACACCCATAATAGGTACATGTACAATGGTAGAAAGAAAAAAAAAACCTGGTTCGTTTGGTACGCCGGTGCTTAGTCGAACATTGCAGGTTGTAGGATATTTACCCAAGATAATGAGAAAGGACGTCTTTACGTAGAAGATGAAGCAAGACGGAATACACATATCTCTAGGCTGAACTTGTAGGCAGGTTGCCCGCTTATCACGCCATAAACTGCCATCTCCCATCGGTACCAAGCTGTTGGGCCTCGAATTGTAGAAGGATACGGGTACTTCCATACTGTGTAGGTGGTGTGCATACTTCCCATGTAGTGTTAGACGCTCCCTGAGAGAAGTCGAGGAAGATCGACCTTGGCTGACAGCCAATCACCATACGCTGCCCAGCTTCGGCTTTTGTTCAAGCCTCGCAAAGGACGGATAGGCGTAGTAATTGCAGAGTGGACAGAACGAGCTGCGTCTAGCTCGAAGCAATGTAACTCTGGGATGCGAGTTGTTGGCCTCTACTCACCAGACGGGAATAGCCAAGCTACGATCCGTCTGTAGAGCACATCCAGTAAGGTTAGAGAGGCGAAGTTAAGTTCTCATATCAGCGAAACTCGCTCTTCGCCAAGTTGGAGAACTCTGCATCACAGTGAGATCGGGCGCCCTATCAGCGGCTGCCGACGATATTTAGTCAGGCACTTGTCAAACGCTGACCTCTTTTTCTTTTTCGTCGACCGGAAACGCGGGTATCGACACGATACCATCCGCGCCGATGCTAGACGTGCATGATAAGGGTGCAGTAGAGGGGAGACCAGTCTAGCGGCTTTCGAAATTGCGAGGCCCGAATGCGGCCTGGAGGCTGGATGAACAAGAAAGCGGTGGAGAGTTCAAATTTTCCAGCAGTTGAACATCTTATTAGATTCCCTCACCAAGGAATGAATCTGGCCCAGAAGCCCTGATATTGAGCATCGGATTGATAGAAGGTAAAATTACTGACATCATTTCATAAGCCTCCCAAATCTTATTAGACTGCTCAGGACGAATTAACAAGGGTCCACGATAATACCGTTCGCTTCTGCTATTTCGGACCCTCTTTTGAGAGGCCGAAAGGGGAATGGAGGCTAAGAAGCCTGACCGGTAGTCAGATCGAATGAAGCGCTGGCACCATCTTCTCACATCGTAAGAAGAAAGAAAGAAAAAAACATGCATCAGTCGATCATTGTTCGTCCGAATGCATCCGCGTCAAGCTCGGTAGATAAAAGTAATATGACCCGAAGCCTTGTCGGGGCTGATGGGTAACCTGAAGGATGGGGTCCATCATATGCGAAGTTGATCAAATAGGTACGCGGAAAAAGAGAAAAGTTGAAGAAAAAAAAAAAAAAAGGGTGAGCTGTCATTGTAAGTACTGAGGTACCTTAGATCCGGGGATACCATGCTGTCCATCACCATCATGGATGATGGATGTGTATTGTGTATGTAGTGTGGTATGTACATAGGTAGGTACCTAGAGATGACAACGTTTGGGTCAATGGATCTCCAGTCCATTTTAGGAAAGGTTTGTTCGTGACTTGACTCAAGAGATTTCCTTTTTAGACAGACAACTTGTCAAAGTCTCAGGGGAGTCGAGCGAATCCGGGTAGGGGCCCACAAGTAAAAGGTGTGTGTTATTATATTCCCTGCTCTTACAGTATGTCACGAAACTATAACACGGTCCATCTTAAGGACTGTTGGAAATAATCGTCGGACTGTCCTGACTGCCCTGGAGCTTATGATATCAACTCGAAATTTAAGCATCCTTATCCACTCTAGATCCCCGTCTACCATCCTTGAGATATCATATTAACCCAGTCGGCCTCGTGGTAGCTAGGCTACCCAATTCCAGATTTCTAAGATACGGTATTACAGCATCGTGACTAGTAATAAGCCCATGTTACTAAAGTATGACTTAAGATCTTCTTGCAAGGTTGAATAGGACCTAGGCAGGTCGTAAACGACAAACTCCATTTCCCCTTTACAGATTACCATGAAATCAAAGTCTCAGACAGCTAGAGATGTGTTGATGTGAGACTATTCTCATTTCTATGTGTGCCGTGCTTTTTTCCCCTTCTAATTGTTGAGTTGTAGTTGTCTCTTCAGCAGTTATGGCGCCAAGTCAAAATTGTTCTAGGTAACCTTGGAAAGTTCGCCAACACGAACTGCTTATGCTATATAGCATGGAAGGTATTATAAAAAGACATTTGACATTTGACACTTTGTTTGTTTCCCTTGTTGCCGAGTACCGTTCCTTGGATGGGTAACAACCTACCTACCTACATAGGTAAGTAGAGCAGCCGTGGAGATGACATCTACCATAATTGATTGGTCGCCCTCTATGTTGAATCTGACAGGATAAGATGCTAGTAACAAAATAGTTCAAAAGAGTCAGGAGTCAGCAGTCGTGACTAACTCATTACCCTTACAAGAATCCTCTATATCTTATGTGATGTAAGAGAGTTTTATTGTATGAGAATATGCCGATCGCTCTTTGCGAAACTTACTTTCATACTATGTAATCAACAACGAAGTCAACGATAATAAGTATCGATTGAGAATAGTAAAAGTCATATGACAACATTTTTTACCAGCCTAGATGGGATGCCAAGGCTCCGAGCGACAAGAGATTACCTAGGTACACCTCGTAGGTACAGTAATGTGGTTCGCGCACTGTACAAGTAGAGACCCGCCGAAAAAAAGTTGAAAAGAAGAAGAAAAAGGGCAATTGCCTTTCCCTGCCTAGTTTAGTCTTGGCGTAGTGGCTAACTAGCACTTTCTACCCCTTTGAGCCATGCAGCCCAAATTTCTCTCATCCCTTTCTTTCTCAGCGCCGCATTTTTAACAATACCAGAATACCTAGTCAAGTATCCTTCTACTTCTCTACTTCTCTTCTATGATTGCTCACACAACACGCCGCTCCTAATTAGGAGGGATCATAATAGAGGTTGTCTTTTTGACTTGTACCTTGCCTTAGTTCCTCTCCCCCGCATCTATAGCAAGACCCGAAAGCTTGAGTCTTCCCACCCGGGCATACCTGAAGGCTTTACAACTATTCCAATCATCTTCCTCCTGACGTCTACAGTTCCCTAATTTCCTACGGGAGGTACTATAGCGACAGGGAAGGGGAAAGACAGGGGCCAGCCTAGTCGGCTACTTCTTTTTTAGTCTTTTAGTGTTTTAGTGTGGCGGAATCTCTAAAGAGAACTCTAACACGAAGTGGTAAGTGGTATGAGATACAAATCGTACATACCCAAGTTGTGTGTGGCGATTTGTACTGTGGACATTAGGTTCCTCTCATGAAAGAAATAATCTCATTGCTTAACTTACCTATCCTTCCCACGACACTGCCTACGCTACGCTGTACCTAGCTACCTTAACCTCAACCGTTTACTAGGTAGGGATTTCACAGGTACGAAATATGATCGGTGAGGGAACATTTGTCTTCGCCTACGCTTCTATGTAAGCCGTTGGTACCGATTGCTTTCTCCAATGGCTCCAGTGACGCGCAGCAGCAGCAGCAGCAGTGAGCCAACTACACTAGGTATCTAGGAAGATAGTTCGCTAATCCAATACCATTCGAGTGGTGGCGCCCCCCTCTCCTCTCTCTCTCTCTCTGCCCCCTCCATCCACTTTGCCCTCTAAAGCCTCGTAGGGGCCTCCTCTCTCGGCGTCCAACTTTACTCGAGTGCTGAGACGTTGAAAGAGATGTGCCCCATATGCTGGCTAATGACGATGGTGGTGGTGGTGATGGTGGTGGTCCGGTCTGGACAGGCATGGCCCCAACGATATAATAGAGCAACTAAAAAAAACCCGCCCAAGCCCGCCGCAGCCCAGCTGGCATATGTACTGCGTACTGCGTAGCCCAGCCAAGTCAGCGCTTGAGCAGCGCTACCCTGTTCATAATGAAAGGCTCCGCGTCTACGGTTCGGGTAGGCACTGGACACTAGATCTGATGAATAAACAACAAATGCATGTCCTTAATGTACCAGGGGGGGTACTATATGTACATTCAGGTACCCTGTCGGCGACCAGTGTCACCAGCCTTTCTTCGAATCCTCGCTCACCTCCACCCAATTTCGTGGTCGTACCGCGGAAGTACCTGCACACCTCCCGGTTCGCTGGTGGTGCAAGGCCCATAGGTAGACCCACAGCCTACAACTACTTGACGACACGCCCACCCCCCTCTCTCTCCCTTCCCGCTCTCTAGCTCTCCTGTAATTGTTTTTGATCCATCTTGACCCTGCTTGTCTCTGGTCTCGATAGAATTCGGGGGGTTCAAAGTGAGCTCTGTCTCACTCTGACTTTGTTACGGTCGACTTCAATTTTGGCCTTTCTTACTAGCTCTTATACCGGGCGAAGCCCCTTCAACTTAAACGACCGCTCTCCTTCTGCTTTGGGGATCATCTTAGTTCACCACCACCCACGTTCGTTCTTCAGCAATCTTTTTTTTTTTGGACTTTATCTGTCCGGGTATCTGACCCTCAGTCATTCCTTATAGAAGCAAGAAATTCAACTTTATCCCCCCACATCTGGGCCATAGTGTATATATACACATCTCGTCCTTAGGTTTTGTGGAAATAGCCTTAACGCCTAACACATCTTCGTTTCCTATTTCCTTACCCACAGCCTCACTTTCGCCGTCGAACCGACACCCAATATATTTTGGCAAGGATTATCTCATGATTGACTTGTGTTTTAACCCACCACCGGTCCGGTCAAGATGAATATGCATTTCCACACCCAGCCGAGCTATGCTCCGGTATATAACTTCCAGCCAGGCAATATACCGTACAGCGAGCCTCAGTACCCTGTTCACACAAATTATCCTGGAATTCAGTATATGTATGGCTACCCACAACCGCGCGGCCATATGATTACAGACCAAAATTTGCTAGGCGGCGACCCGAAGACGGAATCCAAACCACGACTATCCAAGGAAGAGGTCGAGAGACTGGAAAAAGTGTTTCAAGACAACCCGAAGCCTTCTAGCTCCGTAAAAGCGCAGCTGGCTGATTCACTAGGTCTAGAGCGGCCACGAATTAATGTATTTGATATAAATATATCCATACATGAGATCACAAGCTAACATACGAACAGAATTGGTTTCAAAATCGAAGGGCTAAGGCCAAGCAAGAGCGGAAACAGGAGGAATATGAAGCACGGCGGGCAGCAGAGAAGGGCAGTGCTGAGCCAGTCTCGCCGGATGAAGGGTCACCAAGCGGAGCATCAGACCACGCGGGCGACAGCGTCCGCCGGCGCGTGCAACCTTCATCAGCCATTTTCCCTGACATGGACTCGAGCTCTCAAGCGGCCGACACATGCGGCGACAATGACGACTCTGACGATAGTTCCGCCGACTCCGACTGCCCTGATTCGCCTCCGCCACAGATGCATTCTGTCTCCCCTCAGAACGACGTCGATGATGCTTTCCAGCTTGACTTCACAATGACTAATTTTTCCCACCCCCATGGTCTGCCCACTTACCCTACCGAGAACATGGGAGATTTCTCTTCTTTCTTAAGTACGCAGCAAAGCGCCGAAAATGCCGACCGAGATGACTCGTCAACCAACTTCATTAACAGCCTACCCTCACCGGATGAACAATGCGAGACAAGTGGACACCACGGCAGTCAGTTCTCGATCATGATGGACACAGATTTTTCGTCTACCGCTACCGTAACACCATGCCTCCAGTCGCAGCCAACCTTCAACACGCCTGGAATGAACGGCAACCACATGGAATCGATCCAGGGCCACGGTGAAATGAGCACACCCATCAACGAAGGACAACCGGCAATGATCCATCAAGGGATACCGACTCCTGACTCTTTTAAGTCACCCCCGCCACCTGCCAATATTGCTTCCCGGCGAAACATCCCACGGCCAGCAAATCTTCAAACCAACCTCTCGTCGAGAGGTCGAAATTTGAATACTGCGGGTGTGTCCAAGGCTACACTAGACGGACCGAAGCGGATGGATCCTTCGAGCCCGGCTTCGGCGATGCGGCGTATTGTTTCGACCGCCGGCAACATTCACGGGCGGATTCAAAAGTCGAGCTCAGGGCAACGGTCGCCCATGGTCTTTAACCGCAGCGCCGAAGCCCTGTTGAACTTCCGTACTCGCTCTCCCGCGGGGGTTGGCATCATACCACCGTTATCCGGAGCGACACCCCCTACTCCGATGACACCTGCTGTAATCGATCCACAAGTTATCCAGGAACCTATGGTGTCATCTGGCTCTGATGACAATGCCTTTCACTCCTTGCTAGGTGCGAACCTTCCTGCTGGTATGATGAATATGAAGTTCGACTCCAATCTCAAGACGCCACCGAGCACGCCTAACCTAATGTCGCAAATGGCCCATCACAACTATAACGCCAACCACTTCTATCCTAAAGTTGAGCTTCATCCCGACCACGCGCTAAGAACACCTTACTATCAAACCGAATTCTCTAATATGAATATTCCGAATGTCCCCAGCTATGCCGAGATAAATGATGATGGAAGCATGCCTACGACGCCACTATATCCGAACATGATGGGTCCCGTCCAAGAGCAACGTGCATGCAGCCAATTTGACTGGACTGCCAACGAGTCTGTCAACCCAAAATATTCTCCCAGCCAATCTCGGTCACAGCAGATTCAGTTCACTCAGAACATAACGCCCCAAGATTATACCATTCACCAAGAGAAATGAGTCATCACAACTACTCCTACACCACCTCCGGTGTGGTCAGTTTCTCCAATGCCAAATATATATAGTCTTGCGGGCAACGGAGAGCTTCTTCTACGAAACGAAATTTACGAACCCAGCCCTTTATAGTTGGGTTCTGTGTACCAATATATTAATATCATTTATCGCCTATTTCCAATCTTCCAGCATCTGCATTCACTCTACCAACGACGGGATCTATCCAAAGAAAATGTTTTCGGAACAATGTACTCGTACCGGGTTCTTCTCATTTATAATGTAATGACGCTAATGCTTTGGGTTTTGGATTGGCAAAATAAGTACTGATACCCCGGGATGGAAAGGGGAGCAGACCGGAAGGGATGAGAAGAGAATGCCCGGATTACTGTTCGTCTTTCGTTGGATTGGTCCGCCAAAGACGGGAACCCAATCTTCAGCGCAGGTCTCCAATACCCTTAAAGACTTTTTAATACTCCAGGCGTCTAGGGGGTGGGGGGGCAGCAATGATTTAACTGGAGTGGATGATGATGTTGAGAACTTTCCTGGGCAGGCGTACGAGCAGGCCTAAGATCCAGCCAAGTTATTCTTGGCGGTGTCAGGTTTCCATTATACATACAACCAGCGGAGAAAAAAAACAGCCATATGGAGGGTGGAGTTTAGTATAGCTAATGGTGTTTTGATGGAATTGGCATGAATAGTTACGCGATGGCGCGTTTGTTACATAGTAAGATACTTGAGAGCAAATACAAGCTTGGATGGCAGTTCGTCTCCTAAGCACTTTTTTCACCTATCGTTCTTTGGCCATCTCTGCCCTGACAACTCTTCCGGTGCCGTGATGGTATATTCCGCCACCTAATCCACCGGTTCAGGATTCACCAAGTTACGCATATTGCCCTGACTCTAGTTCCTGAGGGTAGCTGATTCATCAACGACAGTAGAGTGCTGACGAGAGAGACCATGATCCAGACCTGCAGGGCGAGCGCATTTTCACAGTCAGACAACTGAAGCCCAAGAAAAGGTGCAAATACCTCATTGGTCCCGCCACAACGGTAACCAAACCTCTAAGCCTCCCGCCGGTTGTACCAGACAGCGTGCCGGCACCTAACCCAAGAGAGCCAGCCGCCAAATGCCGAACTTACATCAGACGAAAGGACGAACCCGACGTACCGACGATCCTTGCCGCTTTCGTAATATTTAACGTAACCTCTCCAGGCCTGTCTCGCATCTAACTGCCGGAAGGCCCCCCCCCCTTTCCCAAGATTCCTCCTTTGGGATCTCCTTAAGCCCTTCTTTCATACCGTAGGCGGACCACATCCCCGGCACCGTGTAACTTGAACCCCGAGATGACGAGATCTGGACGCCGATGAGGGTAGGTAAAATTACAGATCGTATTATTATTATTACTTTTGTATATATGCATCCTGTCGTATTACGGTATCAGCACCCATCATCCTTTTTCTCTTACGACCCTCCTCACGCGGCTCTTTCGCTTCACCTCGGGTTAAAGGGGTGCGGAGGTAAAAAATATCATTCTTTTCTCACGAAAATTTACCCTCGGTCGAATGGGCTGAGACCCGATCACTCCATTTTGGGCCATCCCTCTCGAAAGCGGAATCGAGTTTAGTTCAGGCGTTCCCGCCGCCCAGATGTGGTATCTTCCTGGTCGCTTTGCGCCATGCAGCCTCCATCGTCGAATCACACCGCATCGCGATAACGGGCTGCTCAATTTTTATGGAACCGGTTTAGTGCCGATGGGTTCGACCTGCTAGCCTGCCTGCAGATCTCGCAGCTTGGGTTGTCTTTTCTTCTTCTTCATTTAGGTAATGTGTATTTGTGTGTAACTTGGATGGGATGTATCTTCGTTGTAGACCGAGGTGACATCTTTAGCGCCGTAATCTACGATACATATGTGAAGCATCGCACGTCGACAGCCTTGCATATGACATCAGCGAGGAAGGCTTACATATACGATGCGCTAACGATCCAAGCGCGATTACCTACCTCACTTGCTATCTTACTTCGTTAGACAATTCGATATGTGTGAGAATATTGAAGACTAATACACGTGGTGTTAGGTAATCAAACATCATTTTTGTAATTTTACCAATCTCAAATCTAATAATAAAGGAACCTTATACACATCCCCCCTATGCTGCTGACCATCCTCGCCTGCGGAGAAACTTCAATAGCTAAATCTCCAGGTTTAACTTCGACGGACATTTCCTCACTCCATCTTATCAGATTTCTAATTCGGTCGCGCTAACGGTAGTGTGGAGAAAAGGAAAAGGAAAAAAAAGGAAGACATGGCTTTTTTTCCCGCGTCTTTTACCAACCGTGCCTTGAATTTCCCCGTACTAACTTCCGAGACACTTCCGGGATTCTACATGGAGATTTGTGGAAGAGGCGCGGTAGACACAGGATCCGCAGTTCTCCTACTTTGCACATCCTGTATATAAATTCGATAGATCTATCAAGTAGGGCCGAGCGAACACGTCCCCGTGATGTAATTCTTTGCGCGTGTGAAGGAGAACGTGTTCTTTTGCTTTGTCTCCGCTGCTATCTAAACTCTGTCCACGTGAAGCCAAACAATATTTATTTCCACCTTCCTTACTCTCGCTTCCATTTTCATCCCCAGCCACCTAGAGCGTAAGAGCTTCGCTTTTTTGAGGCGTGTGGTCATCCGGGTCATCAAAGCTAGTCGATGGGATGAGTAAGGAACCCTTCGATGTAAGCTTAGTACTTCCTCACCCTCGACACCCTTACAACCCCTTTTTTCTTCTCACTCCATTTCCCATTCTCCGAACCCCCAATTCCCCTATCTCGTCCTTCCCCTATCTTCTCGCCATCTCCTCGCCAACTCCATCCCCCTACCCCAAACCCAACCAAGCCCCCCAACCCCCCAGCCACGCCATCACCCCCAGCGTCCCGTAGAACCCGACCGGGCGCCCGTAGCCCATGGCGTCGGCGGCCATGATCCCGAGCTCGGCGTGCAGGACGCGGCACGCGAGCAGCGCCGACAGCGCCGCGCGCAGCGTGTGCGGGGCGCCGCCGTTGAGCTCCGCCGTGCCGGCCAGGATCAGCGCGAGAGGCACGTACTCGGCGAAGTTCTGCTGCGCGCGGGCGGCGAGGCGGAGCGGGTCGCGGGTTGTGTGGATGCCGCCGCTGGTGGTGGTGGTGGTAAAGGAGGAAGATGGGGACGGGGTCTGGTCGCCGATGGCGATGCCTTGCTTCAGACGCGCTGCTACTACGCGGGCCGAGAGGAAGATGTAGTATGCGGTGAAGGGCAGGGCGAAGGACCCTGTGATGGCTAGTGGGTTGTGTTGGTTAGCTTGGTCTTATGGTGGAAGTGCTATGGGCTTGACTTACGGAGGCGGAGACCGGGTTGCGATGTCATTGTGTGGAAGGTGAGTATGGTCTCGGCGGCTTTGTTTGCTTACGATGCTCTCTCTATCTCTCTGCTTTCTATATCATGGAGGCTCGTCGAGATATATAAGTGAGCGATATTTGTAAGCCGCGGAGTATAGGTTATGCATGAACCACAGTCCTATTGGCTGGCGGACAAAGCTTACTTGGTCGTCATCTTGTTTTCGTGTCACGGCTGAAATAATATTTGACACTCCGCAACGACCTCTTCGACGGATCATCTCTTTATCCCTGCCTCATATGTACCAGTGGTCCGGATACGAATACGAAATGGACGTGGCTATGGCAAGGTGAGGCTATATGAGAGCGCCGTCATTAGTAAGATTCGATGTCTGCCGGCGGTGAATATCAGTAGTCTTGCGAGTTCGGTCCTGACATGGGGACTCCGGCGGACTTTGTAAGCTGTATTTCCACCTAAAGATCGTTTGATAGTGTTACGTAGGACTTCCTTGTATAACATCATCGGGGTCTGATAGGCTATGGTTTAGGAGTTATTCCCTAACGCCGATGAGCCATTTGGTAAATAGTAGAGTGTATACCACTTGTAATTCCGATTTTTACCTAGATATATCATATGTACCTGAATCTGAGCATCTTCTATTATCATCAAATCCAATATTATCGGTGCTGTTGTATGTCATTGAATAAGGAATCGAATGTAACTGGTGAGCAGCTCATCGAAGCTGTTTCTCCTCTGCGCTCTTAACTAGAGATGTGCTAGGTAGTTTCCCTTACTTACTTCCCTGATCAATTTTCTAGTTGCATCCATGCATTGAGGCGTAGAATGGAGATTATTTCTAGATAATTGGTTAGCTTGGAATATTTTAATATTGTGCAATGCATTTACACGCTCTTTATTAGGGTAGACATATTCTTCTCATCCAACTCAAGTTTAGTCAACTTGTGGTGTCGAACCCTTTATGAACGAATTGTGAAAATGATATGCTGAAAGCACTGTCAAACCCAATTCTCATGTTTCTTAATAATCCCTTATAAATTTAAAATTACTTATATAGTATAAATAATGAGTGGGTTATTGAGAGTCGATGAAAAGTGAGGGTTTAGTTCGTTGAAGCGTTTGACAGTGGATATTTAATGCCCCCCTAATTACGTCATCTCAGCTGGCAGCTGAAGACAGCCGACTTCGGAAGATAGCAACTGCATTATCTCCCTACACCGATTATGTAGGGTTCGATTCTGCCGAAGACGGCGACGACAGTCGGAAGTTCCATATCTTCCCCGTCGCTGCCAATTGGTCAAACTTCTCCATTTCTTCCCTTCATAAACACCAGAACATTTAGGCGTTTCTAAACAACCTCGTTAATCACATCGTCAGTGCAAGTATCAGCATAATGTGCAAGCCAAAGGAGAAAGATGGCTGTACGGCCGGTTGCTGCTCCGCCCCCAAACCTCAGGAGAAGAAGGAAGATTGTTGCAGCTCAGGGTGCTGCGCCAGCAGCAGTACTTTAGAAGCTTCTAAAGAGGATGGTTGCTGCAAGCCACCCGTCCCACGAAGCGGGGAAGATGGCTTTGGTACTCGTGAAACGACCGAAGTGGCTACCCAATCCGATGATGAATGCTGTAAGCCTGCAAAACCAAGTGAAATATCTGGTTGTCAAGATGCTTGCTGCGAACCGAAGGATAAGGTGGCTACCAATGATATTTGTTCTGAGCCTACGAGCTCAAAGGTAGCCCCACAGTGCTCAGATGGATGCTGTGCATCTAAAATCAAGCAAGATGTCAACGACGAATGTTGCGAATCTCCAGAGATTGTCGTCGACGATTGCTGTCAGGATAGCTGTTGTGAAGCCCAGGACGAGGAGGTTACTGAAGATCGTTGTGGCCTGCCAAAAAATAACCCATCGGACACCTGCAAAGACAGTTGCTGCTCTGCTGCCGAGTCTGACGCTATTGAGCCCCCTTGTTGCAAGGGTAAACAAAGCCCATGCTGCGATGGTGAGATTTCAACTTCAACGGTGGAAGGAAAGAACTGACTGATTCGACCAAGCTACGTGTATCGACCGACTTGTGCTTCGAGAGTGTGCCGATGAATCCGAGAAGGGTGAGTACCGTTGCTGTCAACCTTGAGCAAGCCATTCTGATCCACTTTTAGGCGATGACACCACTCTCAGTCCCAGCCAGGGTTCGACCTCTTCTAGGGCGAAGACGATCCGCGAAAGATATGAAACTAGGCTGTCAGCTCTGGGGTGCCTATGTAGAGCACTCATCGCCTTGGGTCAGGAGTCGTGCTGCACATCTCCTGAGATTTCTTCAGAGGAAAGGAAGCGCGGGCCCAAGAAAAGCGTTCGACCAAGATCTAGGGAGAAGCAAGTCTCAACCTGTAGTTCGAAAGTAGGTGAAAGCTGTTGCTCGAAAAAGCCAGAACGCACACCCTCGCCTCTAGGCAAACAACGCAGCAAGTCCTGTAAAAAGGGTTGTTGTGGTGAAGCAAAGAAGAGCTTCGGTGTTGCTCCCGTCGAGGAAGTTGGTTGTTGCTCTAAAGACCTAGGCCCCAAGGGAAATGGTTGTACGCAGAACAATAACATCTTCGTCGATCACCTGCCAGAGAAAGGAAGGGATCAGGATGTCAAGATTATCAGCCTTGAGAAAGGTCTGTCTGGTTCTGAGTGTGTCGTACTTGGCATTACAGGAATGACTTGTACGGGCTGCGAGACCAAACTACGGCGAACGCTAGGCGAGGTCAATGCGATCAATAACCTCAAAACAAGCCTTGTCATGGCGAGGGTCCAATTCCAGCTGGACCTAAGTCTGGCAACGCCGGAGGATATCATGAGGCATATTGAAAGGACAACCGAATTTAAGTGTGAGAAGATTGTAACTCACGGTTCGACTCTCGATATCATCATTCCTGGAGCCAAGGAATTCGCTCAGAAGGCTCTGCCTCTAGGGGTAGAAAGTGTAGACCTCATTGACGACCAAACCGTTCGCATCACTTTCGACCCGGAAGTCATTGGAGCCCGGGATCTTATGAACAAAGGCTTTCAGACTCCTCTAAATCTTGCTCCTCCACAGGTCGACCCATCTCTTGCTGCAGGAAGCAAGCACGTCCGGAACATGGGTTGGATGACCCTAGCTTCTGCACTTCTGACTGTCCCTGTTCTGGTGCTAGCTTGGGCTCCTTTAGAAGAGCACGCGGTCACATATGGTAGTGTCTCTCTAGCCCTAGCAACCATTGTTCAAGTTGCCATTGCAGGTCCATTCTACCCCAAGGCCCTGAAGAGTCTAGTGTTCTCCAGAGTAGTCGAAATGGATCTGCTGATCGTCTTGAGTACCACTGCGGCATACACCTTTTCGGTCGTCTCGTTCGGCTACCAAGTTAGCGGCCAACCTCTGTCGACTGGAGATTTCTTTGAAACGAGTACCTTGTTGGTCACCCTCATCATGGTTGGCCGGTGGATCAGCGCCCTTGCTCGCCAGAAGGCCGTGGAATCTATCTCTATCCGAACATTACAAGCCTCTACGGCGACTCTAATCTCCAGTAGTGGTACCGAGACCGACATAGATACTAGGCTACTCCAATATGGAGATATCTTCAAAACTGTTCCTCACGCAAAGATCCCCACGGATGGTGTCGTGTTATTTGGAACAACGGAGGTAGATGAATCGATGTTGACGGGTGAATCACGCCCTGTCGAGAAGAATCCAGGTTGCAATATCATCGCTGGATCTCTTAATGGCTCTGGTACCATCACGGCACGCCTTACCAAACTCCCAGGGGAGAATACGATTAGCACTATTGCGGGAATGGTCGATGATGCTAAGCTCTCTAAGCCTAGAATCCAAGATCTCGCTGATCGGGTTGCGTCCTACTTTGTTCCCGTCGTCATTTCCTTGACTATAATCGTATTCATCGCCTGGGTTGGCGTTGGAATTCGTAATCAGGGGAAATCAGGGGGCGAGGCTGTCGTTCAAGCGATAACATATGGCATCACGGTCCTCATAGTCTCATGTCCGTGTGCTATAGGCTTGGCCGTTCCCATGGTGATCGTAATAGCCTGCGGTGTTGCAGCAGAGAAAGGATTGGTCTTCAAGGCGAGTGAGGCTTTAGAAGTAGCTCATAGGACCTCACATGTTGTGTTTGACAAAACTGGCACACTGACGCATGGGAAGTTATCTGTTGAAACAGAAGAATATCTGTCAGAAACTCGACAAGTTATTGCCCCGAAAATACTCGGTCTATTGGCTGATATCAATCACCCGGTGTCATCTGCAGTCGCAGCTCACTTGAAAGGGCAGAATATCCATGCTGTCAAGGTTGAGGAGATCCAGTCACTACCAGGTAAAGGGGTTCAAGGAAAGATAAATGGACTTGATATCCAGGCTGGTAACTCCCGCTGGCTTGGGATCGAGTCCCATCCTCTTGTCCAAGCTGCAAACTCGAAAGGCTTCAGCACCTTCTGCGTGACGATAGACTCGGAGCTTCAAGCCATCTATAGGTTAACCGACACCATCCGACCAGACGTGATATCGACCATCGCCGAACTGCAGAAGCGAAACATCGCCGTGTCGATCCTAAGCGGCGATGATGCTGGAACAGTCGAGACCGTAGCCGCTAGTCTAGGTATTCCTAGAGAGAACGCCATTTCGAGATGCTCGCCTGCCGACAAGCAGGCCTATATCCAGAAACTCCTCGGACACCAGACCGAGGCAGCAACCCACGCGGGATCGGCAAGGGACAGCAAAAAGCAAAAACAACCCGTAGTCGTGTTCGTAGGCGACGGCACCAACGACGCCGTGGCCCTAGCCCAGGCCACCATCGGCGTCCACGTCAACTCCGGCGTCTCGGACGTGGCGCAGTCGGCCGCCGACGTCGTGCTCATGCGGCCCGACCCCGCCGGCGTACTCGCCATGATGGACGTCTCCAGGGCCGCCGTGCGCCGCGTCATGTTCAACTTCGCCTGGAGCGCCGTTTATAATGTGTTTGCCGTCCTGCTCGCCGCCGGCGCGTTCGAGGGCGCTGGGGACGGGGACGTGCGCATCCCGCCGGAGTTCGCGGGACTGGGGGAACTGGTTAGCGTGTTGCCGGTTATTGTCGTTGCTGTCAGTTTGAAGTGGGCTAGGGTTTAGGGGGGAGGAGAAGGGATGGGCGGAGCAGATGGTATAGGGGTTGGGTGAGATGGGAATGAGATGTAGGAAGTTCCTGTTTGAGATTACCTTTTCTTTCGTTTGGTCTGCCTTGGATCCCTACAGTACTACGATCATATGAACCGAACAACGCCTATGACTCCGGATCGATAGCTTACTCTGGTTACGACAACCCCCTTCATTCAGCTGAAGCTAAAGAGACCAAACTAGGACTTTATGAGCTATTACCATTCTTTTCATTCTTTACGAATCTGCTAATTGCCACATGTTTGCAGTCGACGATTTCCATGCTGACCTAATGGCCGAAATAAGTTTATAGCTACCTATACAAATAAAACACAGCTATACGAACTAAGCAGTACACAACTATTGTATGTGATCGTGAAAAAAGACCCAGAGTGCATGTTCTATAAATCATGACTTTCATAAGAACTGATTTAATACTTTTGATTTATTTCCTTGCTTTCAAATGTATTAGGCATGTCTCGACTTCATGCTACAGATATGTGTTACGTAGGTCACGAAAGTACTAATGTTGTAACATAATGGCCGAGCTCTCAGCTTCTCAGACAAATGTTTACCCAGATACCTATTCTGATATCTATAATAAAGTCGCTAAAAGTAAAGTTATATAGAATCTTATAAAGGCATATGATGTTCCGGAATTATAATGCCCTTTAGAGTCAGGTCCCCGAATAGCACTCAAATATATAATTCCAGAGGGATACAGACTCAGGAGAAGTGACCAACTTGAGAAGACATCATCTCTATGGAATCAGCCATAGTAAATACCTACCTAGGTACCTAGTACAGATGAGGGGCGATACAGGCGTTGATTACCATATACTACGCTATGATTCCTAGACAGCGCCCTCGATATGTTTGATAATAGGGGCTAGGGATACTAACTCCCGTGTAGCATGTGATGATTTCGCAATATTGTAGCAGTAAGGTACCTAATGAAGCCCACGGCATATGTACCTATGTGGTTTCGTCCGAAAGCAGAAGTTATTACGAAAATAGATATGTACGTAACACCTGATTTCTGTCCGCAATGGGACGTCGTATTTCTCAAAAAATGCCTAGATGCTCTACAATGAAGTACGGGAGTTACACGGCCCAGAGCCCATCGGCGCATCTCGTATGTGCTTGAAATTAGGCCAATTAATAACTTTGACAGTTGAGCTTTACTCCTCAATGCTAGCCTTTCCTACATAGTATTGCATTATAACCTCTCCATATTAACCAAGTATTAGGATTCGCTACGCCATAACGGCTATCCCTATAATGATCACATCTGTTTCAGAGGAGCTCTGATTACTACCGAGTAGAATCCGACCCTACAGAGTATCATCCACGAAGAGACAAGGGTGCTCATAACTCCAGCAGTAATAAAAAGGGATACTGCTACAGTTAACCGAAATATCAAGAGCAGGGAGCAGAGATAACAATGTGAAGCCACCGGCGAAACATCGTGCAATCTTCCATGCTCCCGATTCCAAATTCCCAACCCGTTTGAATCGTTATCTCCCATAAAGGCCAAAATGGCGAGACGTACATACATCTGCATACCATGCGTAACACTTAGCCCCTGTCGCCTCATCTCTAAGGCCCGGTCGAAAAAAAAAAAGAAAATCAAACTCGAGCCGTAGGATTCCCTCTCCTTCGATCCCGCCTGAATGGTCCGGGTCTACACGCACCGGCGTGATTTGCCAGACCCGCGCTTGGCCCTACTCATAACAGCCGTCTTAACACACACACACGCACACGCACGCACACCAACCCCAGCAAAAGCGACTACCGCGGTAACCGATCTATCATCTCGCACAGATTTCTCCTGCGCCGTGACTGGCCCCCCAAAAAAAACCTGCCCTTCCAACCATAGATTGGCAGCGCAGAGAGGAGAGGGAGGGAGAACAGGCGGTGAAACCGTATGCTCGGGCAGCCATTTTCCATCGTCGCTGTCTTTGGTACCCAACCAGAGCGCGGCCATCCCACGTGTATTACCGTGCCGAGTTACCCTGCTCCACCACACACATACGCCATGTACCGAAGGGAACAGATCGAGCGATGTGAGATGGCCCCGAGGACAGAGGTGTTATGGGTGGGATGGGTATGTATGTGTGTATGGATGTACGTAGGTATACATGGCAGGATAATCATCGGGGGGCCGCGATGGGGGTTTCATTACCAACTCCCTCGTATGGACGGTTTGGTTCGTCGGGATCGGTAGCAACGCTGATACGTTAGAAAACCCTCGCCCTTCTCTTGCCTATCCGGTGGAGCCAGCCAGCTATCAACTTGATCAATCTTTCCCTTTTCCGTTATCCTTCGAAAGCCCTCTCTGTCAAATCAGCTAGCCCCCCCAGCTTCTGTACGTAATAAGGAAAATACGACGACGCCCTCCGCATATCGTATAGAGGTAGGTAATCATTCTCCCGCCTGCTTACGCGTGGTAAGCTCGACATACCGGTTCAAACATCCACCCGCAAACCGTAACCCTATTATTACTGACTTTACCAGCGTCGAGGAGATGATAATTGTAATAATAACAGCAGGGATGCCGATCCGCCAGCGCGGACTCGGGAGCTGCGCAGGCTCTCGGGGGGGTAAGTTATTATGCAGAAAGCGCAAGCAAGGATCCCCAAAGGAAAAAAAGAGGTAAAAAAAAACAACCTTCCCGCCTTAAGGTAGGTTTTTTCCTTTTTCTTTTTTTTTAAAAAAATCTCGCAGTTTAGATTTTATTTCCTAGGTCTGCCCCCCCCTCCTTTGGTCCTCGCGTGCGTCGAATCATAAACTCAAAAGCGCCCCGGTTCTCTCTCATTGGTAACTGGTAAGGCTGAGTCAGATCTCCGTTGTAATGGTTCGTTGTGTGGAGGTTGAATGGTGTGGCTCCCTACCCCCCTAACCCCCCTCCCCTCGTGGGAGTTGCGTGTTCATGTTGTCGGCCTGGACTGAGGGCTACATCCTACATGCAACATACACTAGGTAGGTGCACACATATCCATGATTACATTGCCTAGGTACGTAGGTTACATATAGCATACCCCGTGTTATTGCAGTTATTACATACTTTTCGATCCCGTCCCGTTGGATCCGAACGTCTGGATCGTGCGGTATGGCAGGCATGGGGAGCAGTGTAGGTGTGTACAAACGATGTGCCATTTTGGTAAAGGATGTGCCTGTTTTTGTATGGGATACAACGTATCTACCCTACGCCTTACTGTGACCTGACGTATACGCCTCTTGATAGATGCACACATGCCCATATATACACCTTCACATTGTATGTGCATAACACACACGCACATATACTGCATAAGTGTCATACCTACATGCACATATGCACAGCACCGCGTGTATGAACTATATGTGTGTGTAGTAGAGGCAGCTCGGTCTGGACCGATCTATGTACTGCTTAGCTGAGTAATAATGCGGGAGGCAAAAGTTCCCTACGCAGGATCTAGTATCTACCTGGGTATGCAGTATGAAGGATTGATAAGATCATGCTGTTTTCGAATCATCGGTAACCCTTACCGCGTACCAAGATGATATATCAGGTTAGACCAGCTAGGATCAAGTCAAGGGAGTCATAGAATTACCGTGTCTATCATTTATACCCAGTTAGTTCCTAAGGGGTTCGTAGATATGAGGCTTAGATTTCAATTTAGATGTCATGTTACTACCGTTCTCCTAAGCAAGGGGGTGCTCAATCGCCTTTTGTGATTTGAAGATAGGGGAGTTCTGTCATTTATCCAATACGCGTAGATCTGGTATAGTTCCTTGAACTCTTGTTGATCCTCGGTTACGATCACCCCGTGGCATGTATGCTCTCTCCACTGTGTTCTCTCCATCGATCTCTCAGTATCATGTAAATGAAGTGCCCAAGTTCTCTTGGAGTCGAAGGACGATTTTCCAAACGAGTATTGATTTGTATTATCCCGTTGCGCTTTGATGCATTGCCTCCCGCGCGCAACTCCCGCCTAGAGTGACTAAAAATGTAAACATGATCGGTAGCGGCATCCTCTTTCTCTGCCTACCTCTTTCGCTTAGGAAGTAAAAAGTTTCCCCCAAGCTTCGATACACGAAAGTCCCAGTATCCCTGATGATGCAGATTTGACCCTCCGAAACAAGAACAATTCCCATGGAGAATAGACAGACAGCCACACCCGAACTCAGTCAATGAGCAAGAGTCTAACCGCCCCCCTGATCGAATAATCCGTTCGATCCAAATATCGCTGTACCCAAACCCGAACGATGGCAAAAATTACTCAACAGTGGCGAAACAGAGTGAACTCCTCCAATGCTGACGGACGGACAAGTGCGTTGCTTCCAATTTCCTCCCGTGAAAAGGTAACACAAAAAAACGGCTGCAGAAGATCGAATAATAAGAGAGTAAGGAGATTACGGAAATGTAGATAGAATCAGCAGAAAACCTCCCAAGCCCATGACCGGAAAAAGCAGTACCCCCGCCATTTATGCATATGTGACGACCATGAATAATGAACAGCCCAGATGGGCAATTCCCGGCACGCATGATCCGAGTATGTGGCCAAGTTCCCATATGGATGTCCCGGAGATATCGATAGTCGATTCCATGCGGCTCGTGGCGGTCAGCCCGAAATATCGAGATGCCGTGCCACGAAGCACCGGAAAATCGACCCCTATTTGAGGTCGATATCATGTATTAGAGGACAGGCGTATACTGGACCTCTGAATCTCGCCTCATGGTTAGTCACGAGATGGTATGTAATCCGCGACTTCATGACCAAGGCGGGTTGCGAGCATCTGTGGTGTAAAGGGGTATCGCTGAAAATGAAACGATTAAATCTGTAACCGTCTTGCTAGAAACGAATGAAGGACAGCGTGTAAGACGACAGTGTAGAAAGGACGAAAGTCGCGCTGGTATCAATTGTATATGCAAATGCTGTGAAAACCGAGTGTCGAAAGAAACAAACGATCGGCCGACTGTAACCTCACGATATAGCGTGAGGCGCAATGTAGCACAACCTGCCGAGTCCTAGTGTACCTGAATACCCGAATGAATGTGAATCCGGTGAATCAATCCCTCCCCCCCCCCTTGGAAAAAAAACAAATGCGACGAAAAAGACTATTCTCCGACTCCTCTATTGCCATACCAGGCCGAATAGTGTAAGTAGGGATGTAGCCTCACTAAATCAAAGGACCACCCCAATGATGTGAATGCTGATGATGATGACTCGGGTTGGAGTTCCTCGTGTGAACATACAGAGAGCGCGGCAAATGATATAGATATGGATGATGGGTTTTAACGACCACTAGCCCGGCAGGTCATCCCGTGAAGTAAAATCTTCACATGATAATCACTGAGGTTGGTTCGCCCACCAACTTCCACCGGCTGAAGTTTGCGGGTTGTTCCAAGCAGAGCTCACCGCTGGTCCCGGCCCGGGATTCTGAGGCATAAACTGCCTAGGAGTCTGCTCCGGAGGATACATTCCTTGCCCGGGGTTAGGGTAACCCTGACCGAGGGCTGGCATCCCATGATATTGCATTGCACTTGGTTGCATTTGAGGGGTGCCCCCGGAATGACGCAGCTGAGGAGCTGGTGATTGTTGAGGGTGCGGAGAAGGTTGAGACTGAGTCGTATACCCCGAATAATGCTGAGGCGTCTGCGGTGTCTGAGGAGGCCCCCACATTTGATTCGAAGAGCCGTAGTTATACGCCGGGGCACCCTGAGGCAAGTTGCTAGAAGCTCCGGGCTGGATGTTGGACGGTCTCGGCTGCTTCTGAGAGGACGGCTGAGGCACTCCCCGCATCGGGGTTTGGTTCATCGGCTGCTGAGAGTGGATGGACTGCGAGTATGGCGGCGCAGTCATCATCATCTGCGGGCTCTGATTTGGCACAATACCAGATGTGTGCATACTTGCCGGGGCCGTATGGGGCGACTGGCCAGGACGCGTCGTCGGGAGAGAAGCCTCGGTAGTAACAGGCTGGGTAGTAGGCGGCTGCTCGTGGGGTCTCCGCCACAGGTTGCTCATATAATCGGTCCGCATCTCGCGTTGCTGGTTGACGGATCGATTGAACTCGGCAGCATGGTGCGCCTGTTGGTGTATCTCCGAGATTGGGCTAGACTGCGTCCTGTCCTGGTAAGCCTGGCCAGTGATCTCCTGCCGAGGACCACCTTTGATGTAATTGCTGTAGTCTCGAGTCCTCGTATCGTTCAGATCTGGTCCTACTGTTATCATGGGCATTCTGGTCGAAGATCCCGGCGGTCCCATCATACCTGGTTGAACAAGCGGTTGTGGAGCACCACCGAATTGCGGAGTGTTTGCATATACAATCTCACCGTGAGGCCCTCCTGGAAGTGGCGCCATGCTGTTATTCGCCTCAGCTGCAGCTTCTCTGGCTTTAGATGCGCCAGGGCGCTTCTCCCCCGCGAGGTCAGCCTCGGTAAAACCCTGCTTCCTCGCCTTCTGTTCCCAATAATCATCCCGCACTCTCCGTCCGTTCACTATGACCCTGCTCCCGAACTGTCGAAACATCGACCTGGCCGTAACAATCGCTATCTGCCTCGACCTGTACGAGAACGGGAGTATCTCCTGGGACACCAGATCATCTTTCTCTACTTGATTCGCGATTATTTTATACAACGACCTGTTCTTATTAAACAGTAAGTATGAATCCCTATAGCCTAGCACCCTCGCGCACTCCGTTGCCAGCATGAATAGCTTGTCTCCACGGTTGGGGACAAGGAATGTCCGGCATCGATACTCACGACCCCCTAGCAGCTGGCCGTTTTGCATCACTTTTTTCTCGCCAGACTCGTCAATCTCGCGCGGCAGATATTCATCGGCACCAGGACCGAGTTGGTCGGTGGTGTGGTCGCGCACAGTTGGTAGTGCCTTCAGAGTCGTCTTGGTGGGTGTAGCCTTTGGCGGAGGCGATGCCTGAGCCGGGGTATAGTTGCCAGGCTGGCCGGGTAGCGAGGCATTTTGGGTCTGGGGAGTATGCGGCGGCATGGACTGCGACATTTGATTGGGCGGGGGAGGTGGTGGAATCGGGGTCTGATTTGGCGGTTCTGAGACGTCACCAAGCATTCGCGATTTCATCGGTCGGCCGCGCTTTCTAGGCTTTGAATCACCTATTATGCGACGAGTAGGATTAGCAGGTACTTCCTTGCGGCAGCCTGTCGCACGACAACATGACGTTACATAGCCACGATGCGCACAACGCCAACCATAACTAGACAGGTACACAAGGCGAGACGGGGCGGCTTACCATCATCTCCCGGATTCTCAGACTGGGCTACGTCGTGGTAGACGTCCGGAGAACGACTTCGCTTGATACCTCGGGAGGTCGGGTTCAATAGCTCTAAGTAATCAGAAACCGTCGGGTTAGCAATCGGCAACCGGACGACAACGCGGCAGTTAAGCTAGACAAGGCAGTATATTGAGACGGTGCGCCAGTTGCGAGCCATCGCGACAATGATCGTTCCAGGCAAGGTCGCGTTTGGGTTGTGTTGTGTATTTACTCGAAAGCTAGAGCTAGGGCAGGATAGGAGGCTACGGGTAAATGACGATGTCGATGACGATCATCGGCAGGCTGGGGGAGAGGGAAATGTGTACAAGGGCGGATAAGGGCAAGCAAAGCTCCAAGGCTCAAGCTTTCGAGCAAATGGCAAACGGCAAACGGGGCAAACGGGGACGAGGCCTTTAAGGTAAGGCAAAGCGCGCGGCGCAAATGAGGAGGCTGGTCTCTTTCGAAGGAAAGGAGAGGCTTGGATTAAATGCGCGAGAGACTCACCAGAATTGAGAGCGGCAGGGTTGATAGTTGCGGGATTGATGGTCGCACCCTCAGCGCCATTAGGCTGGGTGGAATACATTCGTGCGGACGACGATGCGATGTTGCACGTCAGGCGGCGGAAGAGACGTGGAGAAAGCTGTGCCTGCAGAGCGACGTGTCTTGATATAGTTGGACTAGAAAAATAAAGGGCGGAGAGAGGGTGAATGACGCGCGCAACAAGGCGAGGGTAGTAGATCTTGGAAAGATGGGCAAAGTGTGCTTGCTTCGAGGGGGACGATGCAGGATTACTCTTGCATTTGGTTGGTAGATTGGCGCAAACCCAAGTTCCAAGTCTTCGTATCGGGGGTCGGGGGTACTAGGTAAATGTAGATGTAGATGTAGATGGGGATAGGTTCCCAATACCCATCGATGTAAGTTATGTATGTAGTGTACCCGTAAGTATGTATGGTAGCGCAGTATGTAAGCATGTATGTAGGTGTGTAGGGTATGTAGCGCATGTATGATGTACTTATAACCGGGGATCACAGGTACCTAGTTCGGTACGACCAGGCTCTTTCTGTATGTATGTACGTATGTACCGTGCGTTAAATGTTCCAAGTGGGTTGTTGCCGCCGGGCGAATGACAAGTGGACGATTGATCTCGGGTGGGGTCCTTCTTTTCTTTCTTCAGTAATCTGTAAATTCGAATAATTCGACAATTTGATAATTCGATAATAATTTCAAACCAGATGCGTGATTGCGCGACGAAAAGATAGCAATGATGATAATAATAATATTAAATCGAAATATCTCTCGTTCATGGTTTTTTTCCCACTTTACCTCTTTCAATATTCTTGTTATCTTAGTTATTTTCTTCTTCTTCTTTTCATGTATAGATAGAAAAATGAAAATGATAGATGTAGATACCTTGATAGTTTAGTTCCGGGTTCTGATGTCGGATCTGTTCAGCTGTTGTTTCGCCTCTCTGGCTCCGAAAAAAGTTGCCCCCTTCATAAAGTCCGCAAGGCTCTTGTAATAGTTTACCAATGTGGGAGGGGGAAGCAAGGATTGGCCTGTTTCTCTCCTCTCTCTCAATTCTCTCTCTGGTGAGGAGGGGTTATGAAGGTATGTATATGTTGGTCGGAGGAGAGGACTCCAAAGACCGAGGTGACCAGGCAAGGTATTAACAGGGCGCGATGGAGTCGTCAACACGCGATGGTTCGCGATTCTCGATATTGAAGCAATAATAATAGTAATAATAATGGTTTTCTTCTTGCAGGTTTCAGATGTCGTCAAATTTGGTCTCCGAGATTATCACAAACCGCAATGATAGGCACGGACAGGGCAGGATGCGAGTTAGAATCTGGGGTGTGTGGTGTGGCAGCGGATGGCAGCAGTATGTACAAACAAAAAGTTGATAACGACTGGATGTGCGCGCGGCACCTATGCGAAAGAGATGGATGGGTGGATCGACGGGTAGCCAAGCCAAGGTGTCCAGGTGGTGTCCTGCCTCTCTGCCGGACTACTTCTTTTTCGGTCCAGGGCTTAAATAATGGTAGGTAGCTGACTAGGTAGAGCCGATGGTAGATATTTGCCTTTTCGTAGCTAGAGGGATGACCGCTTTCAAGCTTCGCTGATTACCAGATAGCGTTGAGTTTCGGGGAGTTTGTTTTTATTTTCTTATTTTTCCTTTTTCTTTAGCTGTGCTATCGGTAGTTACTGAAGTTGATAATATTGATGATGATAATAGACCTTGTATTGCGTATGAAGGTGGAATTAAGAAGGCGAACTATATTTCCATGCGTTTGCACGTTGTAACGGTCATAAGGTATAACGGCATGCGTGTTTAATGTGAGTATAATGCGGATTAAAGCTCAAACGCAAACGCAAGAGCGGGTATGCAAGTGCTGTATAGGGCCAGATACGGGTTTATCTCGAACAAAAAAAAAAGAGCCCCGCGATCCCAAGGATTATCTTAGTATTTTGGATGATGGAAAAGACGGGATAAGATAGTCGGAAAGCGCGCAGGAAGCAGCGAGAGAGTAACAAAATGCGACCATAAATCAATGGGGATGAAGCGGATGGCGAATGATGATGAATAACAGTAATCAGCAACGCCGAGAAGAGTGGCCGAAGAGGTCAAGGGTCCCTGCCAGGGAGCAGGGGGGATTAGAAAAGAAAGTGGGCCGGGGGTTGTGCAAGCCCAGACGCAGAGACGCAAGACAAGGGCAAGGGGCGTATGAACTGGGGGGATGCCTTGCAGGGGTATACCCTTGTAGAAAGCAAGCTGGGCAACTAGGCAGCCGGGGGATTAACAAATAAGAATCAGGGTACTCTTACAGTTCACAGAAAGTTGCTAGGCATGGATTGACAGAACGCATAGGTAGTTCGTCGCCAAAAGCCTCTAGATCTTTAGAGGGTGGTGGCAATAATAACTTAGGGTTGTCGCGAAGAATAATAATATGGATGTATGTAAAATGTGATACCTTATTAACTTCTTCCATCCGGCGAGGCTCGATTTTCTCTCCCTTATCATCAATCACGAGTTGACCAGTCAGCCCAAATGTTCGTATTGGCAAGTAGCCGTAGTCATGCTCAGCCTTACATATGTAGCTAGATGTATATGTATATTGCTGTTAAAGAAGAGACATCCAATCCAAAGATATCAATTAAAATAAATCGAGGTAAACTAAATCGACACTGTGGAATTCTACCCGATGTCGTTGGAACCCTGACTTGCAGGCTCAAGCTTCAGGGCGATGATGTGATTCGGACCTTGAATTAAACAGTGAATCAAGTATCTCACTGGGCATTGCGGATGATTCATAGCCAAGTACAGATGTAGCATGTAGGAGCGACATACACATTGCTATGGTAGTACAGAAGCGTGGGTAAAGTTACCCAACTAGGATAAGTTTTGTAGTAGCATATTATTAATTTTATCGACACTTATATAATATCAAGTAACACATAAGTAAAGCATCCTGGACCTAAGGCTAGGTATGTACCTTTATTCCCCTCATACATGCCCAGGTGCTGCGTATGCCTAGGAAGGAAGTTAAAGCATCAAGTCGCCGACAAAAGGTTGATGTCCTTGATGTTGTCGCCGGCGTCCCATATAAGTCAGGAGACAATAGAGCTGAAAATTCCCAAGGACGAATCGGTATCGGTATAGTTGGAAACATTCAAGCTGGCCGGACCCCCAATATGTAGCTACGATGTTACAGTTTTCCCAATTCGTCGGGTGGAATATAACTTAAAATAAGCAGTTAAGAATACCCTACTCATAAAACTGTGCCTACCTTGGTGGTAATACTGTACTTGTTTGAAGTCACACATAGATAGCCTTACGAACAAGATGAGAAGTACTGCCGCTATTAGGGATGCTCGCTATTCAGGGCTAAATGGGGAGGATCATGAAATTCATACGTGCGATACGGTAACTCGTTCGGCATAATCCTATAATAGATCGCTCATTATTACTATAGTACTAGGCATCGGCCATGACTACCTCTAGGCAGTTGTCGTTAGGGAACTTTTTTCCCACCTTAAAGTCTTTTATTACCTAGGTACGTTACATAGAAACTAGTACATAATTAGGTACAGTAGCTTATTCTAGGTAATGGATGTAGTTCCATCGGTGCATCGGTGGAGTAACGGGAAGATTTGACCCGGCCGAATGTTTCAAGGCCGGGAGGTTCTCCCAATTAATTGATCATTGTGGAAGGTGGAAACGGCCGTGAACCATGAATAGAAAAGAAAATAGAATTTACATATTCCTGGTGGAGGTTTAATGAATAAACTGTCTTTAAAGGAAATTTCCAACAAGGTTTGCGCCGTGAGTTAAAAAACAAATTGGTGAGCCGCAGTTCCCGAGAATTTCTCGGCGATTCTCGTCTAAATATTCAGTTTCTTTCTATTACATACAACATTAAATGTGGCTTCTAGTATTCTTCATAATAAACCTCCCACGAAAATACCTCTTACGGAACTCTTTGCTTAGGGGATTGTGGAGCAACTTTCCGGACAATCGCGGGCGCATCATGATCGACCCTGGATAGGTTTCGAAGTGTACACGAGGACAATGCAGAGTCTCACCAGTCTTAGAATTATTTGCTAATGATTGCGGTTCAGTGGAGATCGAGAACTACCAATCCTGAGAAGAAGAAAAGGATGAATCTCGAAATGCGGGTTGGTGGCCTCAATATATCAGATTCACGAAAATACGCGGCGAGAACAGACAGGTAGGTTAAGTTCCAGTTTCGAGGCTACCTATCAGTTGTGGCGACCTCAGCCAGTTACTCACAATTGGATGTTACTGTATGTGCTTGTCTACTTAGTACACCATCAGTTATTAACATATGTATACATACGCACATAGAAGGCTAATAACTCGGCAGGTGAGACATCTATATACATATGTATGTACTAGTAGGTAATCCGGAGGCAGCATGGCCAAAGAGGTATCTACTCCGTCTTTTCTAGCATTCCAACATCATCTCGATAATACAAGACAAAATGAAGCCTGCCGCCAAAACGCGAAAAATATCATCATCGTGTAAGCGGCATGCGCGTCAAGCTGCTGCATTTGTTTAGCTTCTGGCTATTGTCCCCGAGCTTCCTACCTACATCCCACTGTATGTACAATCCGCTGCTTCCCATTTCTTACCTGCATGGTCTCATGCATAAAGGGTTTTGAGCTACCAACATTGGCTCAGCATATACGTAAACTTTCCAACTATGTAAGATCGGATTATGGTATCCTAGAAGCAACAAAGTGTCAGCAAGGCAACGCATTTCAACTTACATGCTGCGCTCGAAAGAATATCAAATCATGTCCTCTATCGCTAGCTATGAGGACAGCTGATGATATATAATTTAATTGGGAGGCTATGCGAGCTAACGAGTGAAAACGGCACATTAGCATATGCCGTTTGATCGAACAGGATACTTATTAACGAAGTCCTAATAATAGACAGATTGCTCAGTTGCTAGCTGCAAGGCTGTTGCCGATAGATAGGGGGGCGTGTAAGTAAGTACCTACCTACCTAGTAACAGAAACGCGGGTCTAACTGAATCATTTCCACCTGAAAAGAGACGCCCCAAGCAAAAGGGTAACATAGCCTTAAGCGTCGAGACACAGTAGGTGTCCGGTATTTCGGCTAGCTTCCTTCACGGTCCGCCGAACCACGTAATATGTCGTCAGCACTTGCTCATGAATTCCTTCCGCGCGGTTGAACTTCTGTTACTCCCAGCACATGCCGGACCCGCCTATTCGTTCGATGTTCTAGGGGGAGAGTTGACTCATATGAAAGTCCCACCTCGTCCGAGAATCGCAAAAGCGCATCGTTGCCCCGCTTCAGGAGACCCTTACCTCTTTACATGACCTGAATCGAGATATGACTTTGCTGCATAGAATCAAGAGAAACGCCTTGGGCGACTAGATAGTCGATATCTACGTAGTGGAACAGCTCCAGTCATCTAGAAGCGAAGCTATGGGATGTAGTTCAGTTTCAACCCAAAGCACGTAAACTAGCTGGCCCCAACCGACCCGACCTGGACCTGTCAGTCCAATCATCATCCCGACCTACTCCGGAGCGATTGCTATAGCATTGTGATTGGATCAACACACACCACACCTCGGTGACCGCAACCTACTTCAAAATGCTCTCGACGTTCCTGTCGGGCGTAGCACGGCAGATGACAGATCAACGGCGTAGCCGTAACTGTTTAGTTGGTGGAACTAGTTTGCTCGGTATGTTTTGTGTGCCTATTTGTCTTGAAACTCATACACAGTAGACTAAGTGGTGAGCATTACGAGCATACGTTCGTGTTTCATTCCAGCTCGAGGAGTACGATAATGGAGGATATCTATCTACTCACAGATGTCACGTACCTAAGTACCTAATCACGACGGCCAGAGACGGCCTTTCTCCTACCCCAATATCACGGCATCAAACTTTGCTGTTTACACCGACACGATACTAATCGCACCATTCTCTCTCATTGCTTTCTCGATACGCAGGTTATCATATTGTCTAGATCTCGTTTTAAGGGGGCGTAACTAGCCCGCTATCACCTGGCCTAGATCTGGAGTCCTTTGTCCCGCTTGCTTCTCAACCATCTTGGTCTATCCACTCGCTAGACCCGTTAGATTCCTCGCTTAGATTTCAGTCTAATGATCTCCTAAGCAGCATTGCTATGCTATCGCGTGAGCGCGAGCGTCAAGGAGAATTTCATGCATATACTGTATGTATGGTGCATATACATAGTACGATACTTAGGTTGCTATAAGGTAAGGCACTCGAGCGACCCATAAGACTGGTACCCAACATATGTACCCACATTCTATCTGTGACTCCAGATTCACTTACACAGGATATCTAATGCGCTCGAATATCTATAGTTCCTTTTCACATGGGAACTAGATCTCGTGTAAAGGGGTCTTCGTACATCATACGGGCAGTTTCGCGAACACAAAGTTTGTGATATGTTACCTACTAAAGGCCCATCAGAGGCCCATGGGTCATACCGACTAAAACGGTTAGGTAGGACGAGGCCTTACGCCGTCTATTTTCTCTCTTTCCTGCACGATGCTGCAGCCAAGGTCTAGGTACAATGTAGCTTTACCTATTCGTCGACCTGCATGAGCTCCACTTGGCGCCGGATACCAGCCTTTCCTCTCTCGATCTCTCTCTGCCCATCTGTCACGAGTACGCTCTATCAGATTTCGACTATGAGGACTGGCCGATCATCTAAGTTGTTTGCGACAAGGACCAGCGAAACGGAGAGGCGATCACGGATCTAGCCATGCCATAATGGCAGATGCGTATGCGATTGCCGAACGCGCACCAAGCTCATCCTGGGCGTGTGGGGAGTCGCGATGGGCTCCAAGAGCGACTATGAGCTCACAAATATCACACAAGCTCACATGGCACCAGACAAGCGACCATCAGAAGTCTTGTTGAAGAAACAAATCAACATGTCAATGTTTCACGATATGCCGGAGGGCCCATCGAAAAGCTGTGAGATGGGACCGGAGAGCGTCATTAAGCATCGTGACCAATTACCAGGCTCGCCGGCCTCCAGACGCTGACCGGCTTCCATCATGGCCGAATCGAGCCGTGATTGGCCTGTCTGAAGATGATCCTTGCATCTTCGTATATAGTGTATGCGGAAGTGCGCCACAGCTGAAGAATTAGGCCACGGTAAAGACAGATGTGGACTATAGCAAAAGAGGCTTGGACGTAAAGGTCTCAGCGGACATGAGAAGGAGACGGAACCGACGGATAGGAAATCATCTACAAACCGGGAGGAAACGTCGTAAGATGGCCTGATATCTTCGACGGTTAGATTACCGTCGTGCGCGAATCTTACGGATGCCAGAGCCGTTGGCAAATCCCAGGACGGCTTCTTCCTTTCAGCAGTGCAGTGCTCGAAAGCTGTAAAGAGCTGCTCCGCCTTGGAATAAAGCAAGCGCGCAATACATCTATACCTAATACGCATAGCGTAACAGAGAATCTCAGCTTATAGCCTTCTTATCCCCGGCACTAGTCAGTTGAAGGGCGACCGGGAACAGATCTTCCGTTCTCGAGAGACTGGAGTCGCTGGAACTTCCATGGCATATTTACCCCTCACCTGACGGCTTCGGTTCCGCCTACGACTTCGCTATTCCTGATGCTATCTAGGGGAAGATAGCGGACGGGAGCTAGGCCCTTTAGATCTATAGAAGTCATCCAAATATAGGTAGAGAGGGAGGAAGAAAGAAAAAGACTAGAATTGTACCTAATTTCTATAAAACCCTCATGTGACCAGTGGGGAACCATCCCTGATATAGATAGGTATAGGTATGCTGCAAACAGGGCCCGCTATAAAGATCCAGAAATGTCTGGGGAAACCGGTATACTAGACGAGAAAGATGGTGTGAAGCGAAGAATAAGAAGCTCGAAGAGAGATGTGAGAGTACCGGTAGTATAACCTACCTGGATGGAGGGGAACACAAGGAGGAGCATTAGGCTTGGTTTAGGGGGGGGAGTGATCGATGCTGAGAATATTCTATCCTCGGTCGTACCTTGGGGGACTACACTGAGTACACTCTTGGAGCGAGGTCCTTCTGACGATCATTGGTCGGAGCTATGAGATGAGGTCCCTTCGGCCAACCAGCTGACACTTGAAGTTTAAGTCTGGGGCCGGAACCCACAGACCCTCCTGCAAATCATGATTCATCTTGGCGCTTGGGATATCCACTCTACCTTAAATGCAACCGCCCAAGCCGCCCATCGCCCACGCCCACGCCCACAACCACGATCCTATCCTTGGATCCCTCCCCATCGTGCTTAGGTGGCCAGGGTACCCCCCTACTATGTACATAATAGTACTAGGGCTATGCTAGGACTTGCTTGGTTTAGTGTCTGGTCAGTTTCTTTAGTTGCAGCGCCATCTCCCTCTTCCCGCCAAGAGTTGAGATACAGGCTGACATGAGAGGATAGAACAGGATACACTCGGCATGCCGTCGCGTCTTCTCGCGTCGCATCCTCTTTTCGAAACCAGGCAGCCAAGGTAGCTATTGTTAGAAACGTTTCTTATCTCCCTCGTGTTATCATTATTACCATAGCACCATAAGAGTGTATGTGGCTTGCGCCAACCCCACACTCGCGGTTCTCTCACCCTACGGTAATCGTCCGAACGAACCGAGGGTAGTTCCTCAAATAGGACAGAAGCGTAAGCCTCCTTCGACATCTGGGGAACACAGCCATGATCACATCCCGCCCCAAGAGATACCTAGATACACTCGATAGAGAGAGATAGATAGCCCAGATAGATAGGCGGCAATGACCCCCCCATGACGCCCCGTGGGCTTGAGCCCTCCCTCGGCAGATTCTCTCCAAGGAGTGCACTCCACGATCTATCTATCAAAGCTCCCGGCCCACTGAGGGCGCTCAGACTCTACGATGACTGCTCGTCCGTTGCCTTGCTGCATGGCACGACAGAGCGGGAGATCCCCAGATCCCTGTTTACCCGCTCTTGCAGGACATCGAACCACAAATTCGACCCTATTCCTAGTCCTGAATTATTATAGCTACATGGTTCTAAGATAAGCCTGCTGTTGTTTTTGTTACTAGCAAGCCTTGGAGATGGGGTCATTTCAAAACCAAAAAGCCACATCCTTTTTTTTTTATCTTTCTTTTCATCTGCTTCTCTAAGACAGATTATGTCGTCTCTGCCCTGTTTCGAGGTAAAACCCGCAACTGCAATATGCCGTTGTTCCTTAATGACGCAACATATATGTAGGGAATATTATTTATGGCAACGCTGCCGGTAAAAGCCCTCGTTTCCGGCCGGGAGGGCCTCTCTCGCACTAGTATCTGCAAGCCCAGGGGCCTCAAATGAGGCCCTACCCACTGCTATGCACATACATCTCTGAGCCACGAGACCCTACGTGCGAAGGTATGTTACCGTTACGTAGTAGTGTATGTAGTTTCTTTAGAGGCATGTAAGGTAAACGAGCTTTGATCTGGAGATCTCAAACCCAATCTCATCCACCCTCCGGCCGGCCGAATCATCGTCGAGTCCGAGTGCATCGTCGTCAATCGGTGAAACCTAGCGTCATCCGATATGGCAACACCCGTAGACCCTTAGAGGGTACCACAGCATCTCGGACAAAGCTTCCTAGAGGCTGACCCTGCACTTACTACTACAAGCTATAGTTATGGTTCAACCTCTCTTTTCTCGATGTGTGTCTGTTGCATATGTTTTGGGACAGTGGCGGATGGTAATGTTTCATGTTTAATTCGACTCTTCCTACATACATACCCCGTCTGCCGGATGGCTCCCTAACCCGGTATTTCGAGGTAACCTTCAAGAGACATTTCGGAAGCGACATCTTGCTTCCACGATGGACTATATTTGCTTCAGATAATGTCTATATTCAACCCAGATAATGTCTATATTCAACTCAGATAATGTCTATGCTCAACAGAATAACCTTGGTTATAAAGACATACGGATGAAAGGCAGTCCATAAACACGCCTCACGGACCCCAATCTCGCGTCGACCTTCCGGTATCGCTAGGCATTTCTCTTTCTTCAAGACCCATCTCATCCAACATGACTCGACAACGAGGCAAACAAACCCGTCGATGCCTGCGTGCTGCGAGGGAAAAGCATTAAGTCCGGGTAGGAACCCGTGGGCGCATATTTCACTGCTTCCGTACGAGCGTTGGCGAATTGTTCGCTCGACATGCAGTCGACCAGTTTCTAATTACCGTGTCGATCGACTCAGGTGCCTAGAAAGTAGCACTACGTTGCCGTTGCTCCCTTGGTTCCTCATTTCGGTTTTGTCTCAGAGCATTTCTTCGATGGGGCAACGAGAACTCGTTGGCCATCGACGTTTTTGCGCCATTCATCGCCACCGCATATCACGGCCGTTGACAACGGGCGAGACGCGTGAAGCGCGGAGATGGGGGCATATGATATTGCAGGCAGGTAAGAATAGTGCACGTATGTAGGTAGCTTCATGCACTTTTTCGCCACAGCGAATGCAAACATCATTCTTCTTTCACATGCCACAGTCATGACAGCCCTCAGAACTCAAAGAAGGGAGATACGTGCGTAGAGCTCTACGTCTCTCTTCGCCGCCGCCGAGACCGCGAAGAGGGAGAGTTCCCATGGGGCTCTTTCACGAGCTACTGTCGATCTTTATCATGCTTAGCGAAGGGCCTGCTATAGCCCCATCTCCAGCCCGCCTACCCATCCATCCCGTAGAACAATATCTTTCTTGCCTTTTTGTTTATTGATATTTTTTTCTCTTTTCGAGAAGCTGCTCGTTACATAGGACCGGCGATGAAAATGTCTTGGGTGCTATTTTTAAGATGGCAGAGGTCCATACGTCGTCGATCGTTTGCAAACTGCGCAACGTCACCAATGAGAAGCCGCAGAGGCGTGGCGGGATAAATCTGCCGGTTGAATTCGGGCGATCATATGAGTCAGACTTAATATAGATTTCCCGCGACCGCATCGCTTCCCCGAGGCGAAAGGGAAGGGAAAAAGCAATATACGTACGGCAGATTCGGTCGCATTTTTGACGTGCGTTGAATGAAAGAGCCGGCGGGCTGAAGGAGTGGGGGGTCGTATAGTAGTAATTGTTTACATATCGCCTTCGATGTTTCACAGTTTGTTTTTCATCTTCGGTAGTCATTGTGGCTGGATTCGAATGGTTGCTTGTAAGTAGCATTCGAGGAGGTTCTATCCTAGGATGCAATCCTGGTGAGTCTTCATTAAAGCGTATTAGAATTCACATGTAGTAGATCAACATGTGAATGTACTCTGAGTTTGGTTGAATAGTAACAGTGAAATTGGCCTATCATTGCACCTTGTGAATCTCAGGATAGGAATGTTCACGATCCAATCAGTGGTTTCATGTATGGAATGTGTAAAGTGTATGTACTATGAAAATATCTACGGTCCGGCAGTGATTGCGGGCAGCTGCCCAGTGGCGGATATTTAATCAATTAAAATATTTATCGATAAGCCGCGCTCAGTGACACAGCTGCGCAGGTGATTTGCCCAGACGGCCTAGCGCGATTTGGGCAACCTTTAATCCTTTCCATCCATATTCTTCTGTATTACATAATTCATCAATTCATCACATCTGGGACATGAAATTTCATACCACCATCACCATCTGGCAGTGATCGGTTCAACGCCAGCGAAAATTCAACAAAAATAAGAGAAGAATAAATCACAATATGGCGAGTCTCAGGAGACCTCAGGGTACCGACCCTAATTCACCAAATCTTTCAAGCAAGATTTACGTGAGATCTACGAAGAGTGGCAAGGTCCAGAAGATTGTGCGAGAGGTCTATCTTCGACAAGATATTCCCTGCTCCTCCAAGCTATGTTCGAAATGTCTAGAAAACGCACCGAGGACTTCGAAAGGAGAATGTGAGTTTCTATACGCGATTGATAGGAATGTCTAAAATTATGGTAGCTGGTAGCTAACTTCATCTCTAGTAAGCCCTTTCGTCCTTTCAGACAAACCTGCAGGTACCAAGGCTTATCCGCAAGGACATTACCTTGTCCCGGATACGAATGCCCTGCTTAATGCTATGGATCTATTTGAGCAGAGCTCTGCATTCTACGATGTTGTTATTTTGCAAACCGTCCTGGAGGAGCTACGAAATAGGTCTTTACCGCTATATAACCGACTAATCGGTTTGACCAAGAGCCAAGACAAACGATTTTATGTCTTTTTCAACGAGTTTAGGTTCGAAACCTACGTCACACGGGAACCGGATGAGACCATCAACGATAGGAATGACAGGGCCGTCCGGCAAGCTGTCAAGTGGTATAATGAGCACCTGGGCCAGGCCAAGAGCAAACGATCGCCTGTCACGGTCATGCTCACAGACGACAGACTGAACATCCAGAAGGCAAGGAAGGAAAAGATACCTGCTATGACGTTACGCGACTATGTTTCGGAGCTCGAGGATGCCGATCGACTACTTGATATGATTGCCGACTCGCAGGAGCGAGGTATCTCTAGAGACAAGAAGGCATCCGACTTCCTATATCCCGAGCACTACAGTCTATCGAAGATGATGACTGGTGTCAAAAGCGGTGTACTACATCAGGGTGTTTTCAACGTATCGCCTTATAACTACCTCGAAGCCTCGATAAAAGTCCCCGCATTCCCCAAAGCCCTAATCGTCCTCGGGCGAGAAAACATCAGCCGTGCAGTAGACGGAGATGTTGTTGTTGTAGAGGTATTACCTCAAGATCAATGGAAGGTACCCTCGACGAAGATTATCGAGGAAGAAGCTATCACGAAGAACGAAAATGCCGACAATGAGGACGGAGACGATCTCGTTACCGAACAGGAGAGGCGAGCCCTGCAAGAGCAAGTCAAGAAGACACAAGGCTCAAGTACCGAGGGTCGACCGCAACCTACTGCGAAGGTGGTAGGTGTTATCAAACGAAACTGGCGTCAATATGTTGGCCACGTTGATCCGTCATCCGCCAGCCAGTCCGGGAAACAAGGCAGAAAGCAAGAAACCGTGTTCCTTATCCCGATGGACAAGAAAGTCCCAAAGATCCGAATACGCACAAGACAGGCTGATGAGCTAGTGGGCAAGCGAATACTCGTCACAATCGATTCCTGGGACCGCGAATCTCGACATCCTGTCGGTCACTTTGTTAGATCTCTAGGTGAACTTGAAAGCAAGGCCGCGGAAACTGAGGCGTTGCTGCTCGAGTACGATGTCCAGTACCGACCTTTTCCCAAGACCGTGCTGGATTGTCTTCCCATCGAAGGTCACGACTGGAGAGTACCCACTAGCATAGATGACCCTGGCTGGAAAGACAGACAGGACCTGCGTGGTCTTCTTATCTGCAGTATCGATCCCCCTGGTTGCCAGGATATCGATGATGCATTACACGCAAGACCGTTACCAAACGGGAACTTTGAGGTTGGCGTTCACATCGCGGACGTTTCGCACTTCGTGAAACCAAGCAATGCGATGGACAATGAAGCAAGTATCCGGGGAACGACTGTCTATCTAGTGGATAAACGTATTGACATGCTTCCGATGTTACTCGGCACCGACCTTTGCTCCTTGAAGCCGTATGTAGAGCGCTACGCTTTCTCCGTGATTTGGGAAGTCAACGAATCGGCCGACATCGTCAATTCGAGGTTCACCAAATCAGTTATTAAGTCTCGTGAAGCATTCAGCTACGAGCAGGCACAATTACGTATCGACGATGCCTCACAACAAGATGACCTAACCAAGGGCATGAGGACTTTATTGATGTTATCAAAGAAATTGAAGCAGAAGCGAATGGATGCCGGCGCTCTAAGTCTTTCCTCGCCTGAAGTCAAGGTCGAGATGGAATCAGAGACTTCGGATCCAATCGACGTCAAGACCAAGGCACTACTAGACACCAACTCCCTCGTGGAAGAATTCATGTTGCTCGCCAACATCAGCGTAGCCAGCAAGATCTACGAAGCCTTCCCACAAACCGCCATCCTACGTCGCCACGGCGCACCCCCTAAGACCAACTTCGACGAGCTGGCCAACCAGCTAAAAGTAAAGCGCGGCCTCGAGCTGCGCTTCGACTCGTCGAAGGCCCTCGCCGACTCGCTAGACCAGTGCGTCGACCCGAAGGAGCCGTTCTTCAACACGCTGGTGCGCATCATGGCGACGCGGTGCATGATGAGCGCGGAGTACTTCTGCTCGGGCACGCAGGCGTACCCGGAGTTCCGGCACTACGGGCTGGCGTCGGAGATCTACACGCACTTCACGAGCCCGATCCGGCGGTACGCGGACCTGGTGGCGCACCGGCAGCTGGCGGCGGCGATCGACTACGAGCCCATGCACGCGTCGACGCGCAGCCGCGGGCGGCTCGAGGCCGTGTGCAAGAACATCAACGTGCGGCACCGCAACGCGCAGCTCGCCGGCCGCGCCAGCATCGCCTACTACGTGGGCCAGTCCCTCAAGGGCCGCGTCGCCGAGGAGGAGGGCTTCGTCATGAAGATCTTCAGCAACGGCTTCGTCGTCCTCGTCCCCCGCTTCGGCATCGAGGGTCTCATAAGATTGCGCGACCTCGCGGATCCGGAACCCGAGAGCGTGTTTGATGCCGAGGCTTATACGTTGACGACGACTGGGAGCCGCGAGGTGAACGTGCAGCTGTTTATGAAGGTCCTGGTGAGGATTAGGGATGTCAAGGATGAGAGCACTGGGAAGAGGGGCGCGAAGATGGAGTTGGTTAGGGCGGGTTAGGAGGCGGTGGTATAGGGGCCTGGTATCTTCTAATTGTGGCCTTTGAGTTGATAGGATGTAGTTGATGAATACATCACAGGACATTTGAGCAGCAATATTCATGCATCTTGATGCCGTTTCTATACTCTAATTTCTAGTGACCGTACTCCTTTCGACATTTCATGATTTCCCCGGCTAGGTGTATACTACCTAGGGGAACCGGTTACCTCGTAGCTTACCTTATACGATCATTTCGACATCATAGAATTCACGTCAGGTCACTTACATAATATATAAATGAGTAGGGGGTACATAAGTGTACAGTAGGTAGGTAATTATCGTAGTGACACCTGGCCGAGAAAAACTAAGGACATCTTCTAACTCTAGGTCTGCTGTTTTCATTGCGTCTAAGCTACCTAGACATTCCATCCCCTATTCATAGATCCTATGGCATCCATAGGTATACGAGAAAAGAGATAACATATATGCCCCTGTCCCTAAAACAGGACGTAGGCCAGTATATCGTAAAATTACCCTAGATACACATTTGCCCCTAAGTGTATGTGTCGTTGCGGGGAAGCAGTCGAGAGCAAAGCACTACCTAGATAGATCTAATATGTCGAGCACGACGCGAAGTATGTGATCTTCGTAGTATGGCGATTTCGGCTCTTGGTAAGCGGTCAAAACCACCCTAGCGGATATCTTTCCTGGAATGTGGGATTATGTGTGCATCTTAAGACAGCCTCTCTATATTACATATTCCATACTAGATTAACTTTTATGTTTACGAGGATTGGCATTGGTGTTGGGCACATCCGTTGAGCAACTACATTTACGAATAGTCACCTATTATGTGACTATGATAGTGAGTAGGAGGTGGATTACCTAGTTGATATAATAATACCTGGGTAGATATGCTGTAAAGGGGCCTCATCACATGGAGTTCGCTATGGCAATATGGTCAGTAGCTGTCCTGAAAGATCAACCATCTCACGACCTCTCCGTAATCTTGTCCTAGCAATTAGAACATTACTCCCGACAGTCTGACTATCCGGAGGCCTCTCTAAGTATTCCAAGTTCCAACATCCCACTCCTCGCATGTAGAGTCCCCGTATCGGCCGGCGGGTTATTGATTTGTAACCCAAGCCTCGGGTTCTTCCGGACGATAGGGTGAGAGGTGACAGATTCGTACGAAAAATAATTACCCCATACCCGCTGTGATTCATCCTCGATGCCCGTCTCGCTATCTAGCACAAGGCAAGCATACGTGAGATAGACTCTCGCCGCTCGGAACTTACCGGTCAAGTGCCGACATTGTCGATATTAAGATGGACATGCATGTAGGTATGTATGTAGGTATGCATACATACATATGTATATGTATAGTGCATTACGCAGGCCTCGCCCCCTCTCTTGCGTGATATCCAACAACTCAACTCGCAAATCCCACGCATGCCCGGTAATTTATTCATTTGCTAGAAACACTTTAAAATGCTATCTCGAAGCCAGAGGGGGGGCGACGTAACAGCGGATGCACGGCATGCCGGCCGCCCCTGAACGAATGTCACGTACGTATGTAGGTATCTCTAAGACGAGAAATTTCATCCAGGTCCCAAGGTTCAAAAAAAAAGAGATTCCCACGCCGAGCACAACGACCGAAAAAAAAAACAAGGGACGAACGCGGATTTCCAAGCTCAGATCTGGGCCTCATCTGGTGTTTTCCCTTGTGCTATAAGACGGACGGCTATGATATGTGCCTCGTGGTAAGGCTCTCCATTTGCTTATTAACAAATTTGTTAAATGGGAAAATACGATCAGCCCCCCCGAAAAGGGGCAGTGCCCTCCCGGCAGACTCGCACGATTTGAGCTAGCTGGCGATCTACATGCTCTGCATTGGGAAAGGCTCCCGCCCGAAAGGGCATGCATGCCCGCTGCCGAAAGTCCGAAAATGGGGGAAACCCGGTGGGAAGGGTACGTAGAAGGAAGCGAAAAAAAAAGGGTTCAGCATCTTAAACTCTGACATAATACGGGTTAAGCTTGGAAATGTAGGCTTGTTAGTGTTGCTTGTCTTTTTGGCAGGGAAGTTCAGTAATCGGAATTGGAATATCGTAATACACCTGGTTTAGTTCCAATTGCCCTTGGCTCTATGACGTCTTAACATGAGGCTGCTATCTCGTACCTGACGATACATGGGCAAGAGATTACTTGGAAGTACATATTAATATGTGAAGGGTTTAGCGATAAGAAGCTAGAAGCTAGACTTGCCCTCGAGATTTACCTGTGAAAAGAAATAAAAGCCAAACGACTGCCGTCGTATTGTCATTAGCACGGCGGGTGATGACGTGCAAGCAAACGACAAGAGGTACGGACCGTTCCCACGAGTTTGAGTCCTCTCCCAGATAAACTCCGGGACGTCCGCCTCGAAACTTCAGACATGTGGTCTCGAGTTGCGGAACCACGATTCGGCTGGCTCCGGATCGCTAGGAGGAAACCGGGTCCGACTGAGGTGACTGCTTACCTATCCCGCCCTTCTGCGAAGCTTGTTGCGGTGGAAGTCGAACTGGCGTAAACCGCTCTAGGGGCTACTAACAATGTAAGAAAACGCACGGCCGCATCGTTTCCAGGGCGCGCAGTCTACATATGTATTGAAGCCTTTCCCTAAGTAGTAAACGAGATGATCATCCATGTAACCCGATCAAGTGGGGGAGAAATTGAGCATGGAACATAAAATTAAAAATCCCCGAAAGAAGGCTGGTCTAGAAAAGGAACAAGTCATCTGTCAAACCTGGCTTGCCTGGGTTTTTAAGGGTTCCCGTTGGCCTGTCCTCTCGCGAAATGACCTCCGTCGCCTCGAGCCAGGGGAGAGGCACCCGTGGGTTGGACCGATCCCCCCTGTCGGCCTACTATGTATGCTGTGTATGTTAGCCTTTCCTGACTTCGGTAGTGTAGGTCGCTTAGCGAGGTTGGCCTGTGTTTATCAAAACACCAAAAAAAAAACCGACCTGCTGTGTAATATCGCCTGCTTGATAATGGTGGATTAGCATGCTGCTGCTGCGCCCAGGTCCAGATCGGAAATGATCATGAGCGATGAGATTATGTTATTGCGCACGGATGGAAGTGTCTGGTCAGCCGAGGCGGTGCTTGTGAAATCGTTCTTTTATTGAGACCGCGTCCTCAAATTTGACTGTCCTCGAATCAACCACGCCGTCACCCATGGAAGGTTGGGTTGTACACTAGTTATGGATGGTTCTCCTGACCCGGACGGCTGTGCTGCATCCCACCGACTTGGGATCTGGTATATGCCCTATAACACGTTAATCACTATAAGGGAGTGGTGGAGGGATGTGATCCCATATCCGGACGGCTATAGTGAGCACTGAGCAGGCTCGTAACATTGGATGCAAGCACTTTCCCACCAACGCTTCGGCTAGCGTCGTTACGTAGTTGGGAGTTCTAGTTCTAGCTCCCTTCGCGAGCCATACCTTTACACACTTTGGTAGCCGCGAATATTCTCGCCTCGTCAGGTCTAATTCTAGGAGATGCGGTCAGTCGAGCGTATCATGGGGGCGACGAAGAGCCAATGGCTAACCTGGAAACCTACAAATCTAAAAGACATCCGGTACTTTTTCACAAATTGAGTGTTACCGCCAAGATACTATTTTGTGCCTTTTTTCATATAGCGGCCCGGATATCAAACTCTGCTCGTCACCTGAAGAGCCCCAACGGGGAGTTGGCGTGTCGCTGGTGCCCTGATATACAGTGGTGTGACTTGACACCGACGCGGTAGACCTGTGCAATTTCTTGCCTGTTCTACCGAACTACTGAAACCAAGAATCTGGACCCGAAAGTCTGCACTGGTAGCGCTCTTGTGAGGTGGGATCATGGTGAGAGTGGTGTTCGCCGCCCCTCGCGACATATTTTCGATCAGTCAATTCGTGACAGTTGAAAGGGGCATTGGGGTGACTCATCACCCTCATTGGCCCTGTCTGGAACATCGGCAAGATTTTCCTGCACTCAAATCGAGTAAAGAGACTCGGTGAGATTTGACGCATGAAGAAGATTTTTCTTAGATGGCGAAACTAGTGTCTCTTGTTGGACATCTGCAAAGGCGTTGTATCTTAATACTTCGGCGCTCTTCTTTGTTTTAGACAATCCTGCTTGAGTCATTAGTCAAGATGGTCATGTAGACGATGAGCCCGGATTTTCTCTTATACTGCTACCATTCATCGTAAATTGGTAGGGTCGCACCGCAGAGGTGTAGGAGTTGAGGGTGTCGATGAGATATCTCGATATACTACCCCCTTTTCACCCTCCCTTGGTTCGGTGAGTTCGAGTGTGTCCAAATTTGGGCTTCATTGGTGCATGATGACATTACGACTGAGCTCATGCCTGATTAGCCTTGAGTCCGTCTGAGAGGTTGTAGGTCGGCGCGAAAGAAAAATATTATGTTAGTCTTCGTGATATGGTGCGGGACGGCTATGAGCCCAACCTTCTATCGACAACGAAATAAATTCCAGGCTAGTCTGTATCTTGATGACTTCAGCTGCAATGGGTTTCCATGAGGGCTATAAGCTATTACTAACTTATCCTATATGAGTTTGGATCTATCAGCTTTGCAAAACTAGCTTTTACGGCTGAAAACTACGGCTGAAACCGACACAACTCTTTATCTAACCGAGCTGTTTTATCATAAATGCAGAAAATAGTGTCAATAGTAAATACCATGCTGCAGACCTGCAAGTCATTATGCACCGTCATAGCTAAGGCGGATACCTACTCCACTATGTCCGAGGATACTAAGAACGTAGTATGCCGTAGCCGCGATTCATGATATGCATGCGTTTTGAAGCGGGAAGAGCCACGCACCCATGCGTCCTTGGAAGAGCCCCAGTTTGGCCAAGTCTGCATATCTAGGTCGTGATTCATCGCTCACCAACAACGTTAAGCTGTCCCCACCACTGTGAAGGTTTGGAGATACTGGTTTGTTGGTTGACGGCGTTGGAGGATGGTAAACTTTCAGCCTCGTTGACTTGAGGGGTCTAACTAGTACGCATAAACCACATGGGTAAAATCAATCCAACTGTCCTTATTCGTGGGGAGATTTCCAGCCATGCTTTACTGTGGCGTGTTTCAGTATAGATAGAACGAACGAATAACGCTGGCCGTATACTATGTAGGATGCAGTATGTAAGACTGGCGGTGAATGGTTGAATCAAGCTAGTAATCGAACTGATGAATGGTAGAGCATTTCAAGCTTAAGAGAATGAGCGAATGAGGAGAGAGAAAAGGCTTGTGGAGTCGTTTATACATACCATCAATAGTAGTGGCGCAACCGAGTTATAATACAGGCTGCCACACCTTGTAGCAGAGACTATTGAATCCTTCAGCTCTCACCACGCACCTATCAGTTATAGCTAACTGGCTCGCATTAACAAGCTCTATCTCCTAGTCGTTCAAGTGAGCAATTAAGAATTAAGCAAAAAAGGCAATGCCAAGTTCTGAAACATACATGCACTTTAGGCTTCTACATGCCCGTTGGGCGACCGACAGATAACCCTAAAAAATATCGTCCTCATCAACCTTGGAAGACAGGCGGGTATCAAGTTATCTGCAGGTGCTGCATATTAGTAAACCGTTGCATACAGCATGCCGAGTAACCCCGAGCTGTCAGGTACGGCGCGTAAGCTGCACTGCGCTGCAAGAACATTGCTAAGCTCGATTGGCGTGCATTCATAGATACAAATAGCGTATGTGTAGACATCTGTCTCATGTTGATCCGAGATGGAGTCAGAAAGGGCTAAACAGCGTGCTGCGGATGGATTACACGCCAAATTCGCCGGCCGATCCATCTTGTCCTCAGTCGCTGTAAATCCTTGCGGTCTTTAACGTAGCATGGCAGCATGGGTTAAGCTCCCTTGCTAGCTACGCCCCGAGGATGCATTCGCTAAGCTACTTCGATCAAGTCATGTGGTCGTTTGTTTTTTTCCTTTCTGTGCATTGGCTTACTTGCCCAGCTTGCCCTCTCCCGGATAGGTGTGTTGGTATCGTATATCCGTCGACAACTATCCTGCCAGCTGTCTTGACTCTTGAGTCAAGTACGTATGACGACGAGCCGGAGATTTAATAGAATCACTCGTCTAGCCCGTCTTACGCTTCGATAAGCGATATGAATTGGTAGCGAAGCTCTCGCTAATGACATAGAAGATGGATCTTCGGAGGGTGTATCCAGTTTTGTTAAACCACCGAATATGCCGTGACAGCACTTGAGGTTATGGATGAGAAAGGGATGTTTGATACTATTGTCAGTATGAGTTTTCATGAACCATTACCTACCTCCTACGTACCTAAGAAGAAATTGATAAAAATATGCATTTGAAATATTTGCTTCCTGCTTGTCTCATTCCCCACGAATTGGTCAATTGGTGAGATCGACATGAGAGTTTTCGGACTTCGGTCTAGGCAGGGTAACGGTAAGTTGTAACAATGATGGTCTTGCAGAAGTGCTTTGACTCTAAGCGGGACTTCTCGGTGGAACTACACCTGATTGAGTTAAGCCGCCGTACTATGTAGGTACTGTAAAGTTTGACTACCTAATCAATGAAGCACTTGGGCCAAGGAAAAGAATCCATCCTGTCCATCCGAAGATGATGAGCAATTGTTTGCGCGTTCCTTCGTATCGTATGCACCCCAGACCCCAGATACAGATGGGTGTAGAGTGGCTGAGTCTTTTGTCAGAGTACCAACGTTGAGAAGATTATGGGCTGTTTGAAAGATGACGATTGTTATTTTAATATTTTAACATTTCAACATCTTTTGGTTGCCGGCGAATTTTCTTTTTCCAAATTGTTAGGATTATTACGCTAGTCTACCTAGCTTAAGGCTTGTCAAGTTTGTGGAACAAATAGAATAACTGGAAAGTGGGAGCTTGGGCCAAGGTTCGTAAGAGCATAATTCACCATATGGCTCGTGCTCTTTTCAAGCTAAGGTAGGTACAGCTAAGTTAGGTTTAAGCTGTTACGACTTGGTGGACTTGGCGGATTTAACGGGATCTATTACGGTTAATTATGGAGTCGAGGTAATCATCATCACTTACATGGATGAAGAGTCAAGACTCTTTTTAGTTTTCTCTTAAACTTATTTGAGATTGGCGTTATCCCTTCGGTTGCATCATTACATGTTGTATCAACGCTTATCCAACGCTTATTTTTTTGCCATGAAATTACGTCGTGGCATTCGTCCAATCTATTTCCTAGAGCCTCAGGAGACTTTTTTCCTTCTTCTTCTTCTTGCCCGTGCTGCCGTGTCTCTTGACCGCCACTCTGACTTGGTCATTTGATCAATCTTGCTCAACACCGTAATCAAAGTGTTGGAATCGGATCCTTTCGCGTAAGCTCATAAGGAATAAAATGTATAACTTAGTCATAGTCATACTACTCAACAAGAGCCTCTCGGAGCCGAATGATATTCTGCCGACATCCTGGCCTTTACTTGAACGAGGCTCAACTTCTTAGGCCAATGGAAGCCGTACACGACGGCCTACATCTACCACGTTTCGTCAACCTGCGGGTTGGCAGTAGGCAAACAGAAATAGTACTCATCTAGCCTCGATCCGCTGTTATTCTCTCTGCCGATTTGACAGATAAGAAAGATCTTGGTACCAAGGTATAGCCTACCTGTCAACCGACAGGGTATCGTACATAGTGACAGTAGGAATCAGGAATTTAAGAGGATTAAAACTTCCGGACTACATAGTATGAGGGGGGTTGGATTGGGCCAATGGTAGCCCGGATCATCACCGAACTGCTCACGGAGGTCACAACCTCGACGAGAATCGGACAAGTTGGACAAGTCGGGTCACAATTGGACCGAAGCTGAGTACTATGCAGTATGTACAACACACGAGGCACGACATTCCAGCCTTGTTTCGAATTTCTTACTACATTCGGATGACGTATAGCAGTATACGTCTCAATTCGAAACGAGCAGCGCCTATGCTGTAAATATGAGAATGTTTTGCTTTTTGAGTGTGGATCGTATTGGTTCAATTGTCTCGTTATGCCGAATCCGTGGCTTGCTTTGTCACCTTGAGCATCTTTTTAGTCTGTGGGTTACAATTGACGGCCGAGTAAGAGATTGCTCGGAGACATCACAAGAGAGATTGTCGCATTTTGTCCCCTTAGGGCAAGATCTTTTTTCGCTCTATTAAAGAGCTTGCATGAGAGCAACCTCAGCCCGGTTAGTCCGCATCTTGGACTTGCCCGTGCAGTGATGTGGGATACACACCGTAGAATCAGGGCAGAGAGACCAACGATGGTTGGTTTCATTCATCCTACCTTGCCTTAACCCCAAGTAGGAAGAGGTCAGCGAACGGCTCCGAGACAAGAAGCACACCAGAGCACACCACGATCGACGAATCCCACGCTCACGATACGGAAGCACGTTTCTTGCACGTTGAAGCTCCGGGGCGAGCTTGAGGTCAGATTGGTCTGAATGGTGCCTGGCTAATATACTCATATACCTGGGTGTGCGTAACCCGGTTCCCACAAGTTGTAACAGATACCGATGCGAGGACCTGTTTTCGGTAGTCGAAGTAAGGTCGAAAGAAGATGAGAAATGTTGCCCAAACCGGTCATCCGGGCTCTGCTATTCGTTAGACCGGCGGGCAGCGTGGGAGAAAACCCCTCCTGCTCTGCTGCTGCCCTCCTCCGGTCGGCTCTATCAGAGTGTTGGCAAGCCTCTTGCGCTTAACTCGACTGAGGTTAGTTATACACACCACCCCGCCCATCCACGAGGTGCTGTACCTAGGGGAAACACTGTCTCGGAGCTCTCATTCGTCGGTTGTTGTCATTTAATGCCTTTCGTACCTGAATTTTAGTTGGCGCCCTATGAGAGATTGAGTCTACTGGATCCCAAAGTAGGCAGGCGAAGAAAAAGTTCGGCCAAGGTTTCTTGTCTCAAGAAAAGGATTGGCCGCGAACACATGGCACCTCCTGGACCTTGTTCCTGAGTAGCTCGCGACCTTGACTGGACCCTGCCGAGCTCGTCCTAATGTTCTCTCGCTTCTGCTAGCGATAGAATCGCGGCTACAGTATGAAAGCTAATTATGTAGGAAAATGCTGTTCAGGCTTTCAGCACCAGCCTTCAAATTTCATATCAGGGAATTTCCTGACTGTCTGTGCTAAAGAGTCCTGGACTCCTGTACCATACGAAGGACCTATGAATTTCTCGTGAGCTAACCTTTGCGGTCGTGGGTCTGACCATGGATGCAACCCTAGCTAGGTTCTCTACATAGTATTATCCGAGGGGCGCCCAACTCTAAGACTAAGCTGCCCCTGCCCCTGGCATCATGTCAGAGGTCCACTATCATGAGGTGCAGCAATAAGCAGCTCACGAATAACTGCAGCGATCATCTGCAAGCCATATCCCCCCCAAGGTCCAACGTCTTTAATAAGGTCGAGGTGTAGCAGCGGCAGGGCATTACGAGAAATCTTTTAACAAAACTTACCATCTATTAAAAGAAGGGAGAAAAAAACCCAAAATCAAAATCAAGGCATCTTTGTCTGCGCACATACCTAACATCTCTCAGGGACCATCTACCAGCTCTTGTCGATCGTTGTGATGGGTCCTGTATTAGACTCTGAAATATACCCACATGTTCTCGAAACAACCTGCGAGAGCACACCTGGAACTTATAACTTCCCGTATTAACACACTTCTAGCACGTATTCTTACTGCTACCACCTACATACGTGTTGTACATCACCTTACCTGCCTACACACATACATACCATACGCCCAGCCATTTCACTCCCCTCTAAATTACAACCACACACCCTCTTCGGCGGGAGTTATCCACATTTTCCTAGGGCATGGTGTGCTGTTAATCCTCGTAACGCTCAATCAGGTAAAAGGTCTAAACTCCTCTCTCTCTCTCCTCCATGAAAGTAGAAGAATATCAAGATCTACCTGCCCGCCTCTCCCCTCCCCTCCCGTTATTTCACCCCCCCGACCCAAGCGTTGGGCTCTTTCTCTGCGCACGGCTTCTGTTTCGTCGAAGGCAAGCCACAGACCCCGGGTATAGAGAGAGAGAGCACGCACCACGCACGCCTCTTATACAATACCGGGTGGGATAAACCGCCAAATTTTCGTAATTCTCAACCAAGTCTCTCGTTTCAAGTCTTAGGGTTTCTTACGGGGTTTTCTCCCTTCTTGTGAAAGGGCAACCGGCTTTCCTGTAGAATTGATATCAAGTCTGGCCCTCCCTGCTCCCCTCCGAACCCGCCCTCGCAGCTCCTAACCGGCTTTATTGTGCGTGAGAGACGACTCGTAAAGTGTTAGTGAATTTTTTTTTCTCTCCTCCCCTTGTCAAAACTTCCCTTTCTTTTTGTCACCTCCGCCTTATTTTCATTCTATGACTGGTTCATGACAGCTTGCGGCGGGCCAATGGCTGGATGTGATAATTCGTCGATTGTTTCGAGGTGGTGAGCTTTGATAGCTATTTGGACCAGCTGGGCTGAGATTTTGAATGATTTTTTTGGGTTTATTTTCCTTTTTGGGACGGGCCATCATGAAGCTTCTAATGATCTTGTTCTTACTCGGCTTACCTGGCGTAGCTCGAACTTCACAGCTGCTGGACGCTCGACAAGGCACCCCAAGTGGGAATTCCTCAGTGATTTTGCCGCCGCAGAGTTCGAGCAGCAGCAGCCAACAGGGTTCGTCAAAAGATGGAATTGGTGTTATTTTCTTTAATGCCAAATACTATTTTCTAAATTCGTTTACTAACTCGTCGAGATAGAACCCGCGGCACCTTCGCTGGTAGCCACGTCCACCGAGGTTATTACCACCTCGTCCAGCCTTCCGAAGCAGGAACGTGGTCCGCAGGGTCCTGATGTTACTGCTCCAGGACCGCCGCCACCTGAGCCGCCGGTTCCTGCAGTCGTAACAACATCCGTGGATTTACCACCGCCGGGAGATATTCCTGCCAGTCCAGCAACGACTTCAACATCGGTTGAAGTTGTCAGTACCGCCACTGGCACGACGATACTCGCTCCTTCTTCACCAACTACTGGAGCTTCAGCCGAGACTTCATCGGCCCAGCTCACGACCATCGTTACGAAGGATTCTCTTTTGGTGGGACCATCATCCCTACCGACCACTCTCATTACTTCTTTAACCACTTCATGTTCTTCCAGCTCCACAACACCGAGCGAAGAACCTGAAGAAACTACCACCACCACCACCACATCTAACTCTGAAATTATTTTCTCACCTACAGCAACAGACACAATGTCCAGCCCAACGCCAACGCCAAGCAGCACCAGCTCGGATACCAGCTCCAACGGAAACTCCACCCTAACCATCGCGCTCAGCACAGTCCTTAGCGTCGCAGGCGTAGCCCTGATAGCGGTAGCAGCGTATCTATGCACGGGGAGCCGGCGGAAGAGATTGCCGATGTTCGGGATCAAGCGGGGCATAACACCGATCGGGGACGACGAGATAGCGACGTGGAAATCGAACCGATCGGCAGAGAAGGTGATGGACCGGTACACGACGCGGCCGAGCCACTCGCAGAACCCGTCGACGGCGACATCGACAAGACGAGCGCCCAGCGTGATCCAGTACAACCACGGCGGGCGGTCCTCCTTCGAGCCGACGTCGCCGAGGTCCTTCATCGCCGGCGGCGGCAAGTACAGCTTCGACCTCCCGCAGCAGCCGCCGGGGGCGGTGCTGGCGCGGGCGCCGAACGCGCGGTCCGGGCTGACGGACGAGGCGGTGCCGGGAGACGACCCGTTCCTCCCCTCGCCGAAGCGGCACCCGTCGAGACTGCACAAGCTGCCGCCGAGCTCGCCGAGCCTGCACGGGCGCGCGAAGGGGTCGCGCAGCAGCAGCCTGCGGAGCTACGCGGAGGCCGCGTGGCGCGACGGCCAGGCGGAGGCGTTGTCGTCGTCGCCGTCGCCGAGGGTGTCGGCCGACGCCGCGCGCCGCGGCCACAACCGCCTCTACTCCAACTCGTCCATCCCGCCGCCGCCGCGGCTGTCCTTCGGCGACAACGAGCAGCTGACGGGGCTGTCGCCGCCCCCGTCGCGGCGCAACGACAGCAGCACCATAGGATTGGCCGTCGGCTGAGAGCGGTCGCCATCGCGATCTGGCCGTTCCTGGTCTCACCGCACCCAAGCTTTAGATCCCTGTTCATCCGCGTTTTAGAACTTACCGGGGTGGTGTTGTGGACTAAACAAATTCTCGACCCTGTTTCAGGTTTCCCCCCCGAGACTTTTTCTGGGGCAGCTAGGCAATTGGAAGGAACTCGGTCAGCAAATAACAGAACAAGACGTAAAAAAAAACATAGGCCCCGGCTCGAATTATCCTTGCAGATCGCTGAAGAAGCAGAAGAAGAAGCAGAAGAAGAAACAAGCGAGCCACCTTCTGTCTTCAGCGGATTCGAAACAGAACGAAACAAGATGGCCCGTGCGTTGGTATAGCGGGCAACATACGCCCCCTTTTCGCCATGGACGCAACAAATCCATACAAACAAAACCATTGTCGGCCTAGCCACAGCCAATTATCAATCTCATTTTAGCGCGTCAGCTATTTTCCCCCACGAGCGCCGTATCTCGGACGCATTCGCAACGACGAAATCTTTCCATTTATTTTTTCTCTCTAACAAACCTCCCATGCCCTGTCACGTTCACCATGGCATCCACAGTGCCGACGGCAACAGCTTACGTTTTTATAATTGCATTTTCCATCTTTCTTTCGGAGTTCTCGTCATTGCTTTGGGAAACGTCGATGCGCGAGAGAACGGCTAGACACGGAGGATATACCCCGGAAATCTTTTTTTTTATGTCCATGTTCATGTTTCCGCTGAGGATTTTCATTGGCGGAGAGAAGAGAGGCATTATGGTCGCTTTATTGAGCAAGGATATACTATTTCCATCTTTTTGAGGGAGAGGCATTCTCCTTTTTTATTTTTTTATTTTATTTTACTGCATTGATCATAGGGACACGGTGCATATTCCTTGTATTGACGGGTTTATCGAGGACACGACGACGTCGCATATGGTACGAAGTCTGAAGGACCAAGAGCTGGCAGAACGGCCGAGCGGAGAGCCGCTATAGTCGTTCTGAGTACATTCTTCCCCGGGGAAGCGAGGTTTGAAGGCCTGAGGAGGACAGGGGGGGATGAGAGAGGGTTATTTCCTACTAGGGATTCTCCCTACTCTTCAACTATTACTACTTTTCGGATGAGGATTGTAGTGGTGGGACTACACTTGCAGACTTGTAGTTGGCTCGAGGCTTGCTGCGATTCAATTAAGACGTTTAATTGAAATGAAACAAGTAAAACATGAATTACTTTCCTGCATGATGGTTTGATGCCTGTGATATTGGACATGTGCTGTCGGAACTTAATCTTGCTTGATGCATACTTCATCAAACATGCTTTACTTTATCAGCAGTATCGTTGTGAATGTGGTCCAATGACTTCGGTCATCCCCGGGCAAATTGTCACAAATTACAGCTGAGATTAAACATAATTATGCCCAACCCGGCGCACACTTCCGCCCAGGCCGGGTATCTGTGAAACGTTCGTCGAATCGAACTGGAGGGGAAAACGGGCCGGGTTAGAAGGAAGTCAAGGGAACCCCGGGGAAGATTATCTCGTGGGGTTTGGTTGATGGTGATCGCGAAGGCCACGTTCTTGCCATGGGAAATCTGGAATTCGTAATTCATGCGTGTGATGGCTTTTGCAGAGAACGGGGAGAGCCCGGTTTGGTTATGGTCTCTTTTTTGTGACGGCCGCGAAGGAAACCCCTGGTGTCGATCAAACAGCACCGTCCCCGGGAGCGGTTCGATTGGGTGGAGATGAACTAGTGTAGTTATGCCGAGACGTTCCCGCTGTTGCTCCGCGGTAGTTCCTATTTGCTAGATATTAGATATGAACGGGAGCTATGTCTATTGAGAATTGGTATCGTTGTTCAAGATTACTACAGTACGTGTGTGCATACGTGGATCTAACCGTGGATCTAGTAGTAGTCGATTCGTTCTGAGATCGAAGGCTGCAGCTGCATCGAGCTAGAGAGGTGACGACTTGGGTAATTTAGGAAAAGATACTGGCTTGGGGTATGTATCTAATATTCTTAAGTAATCTTTTATGTAATATGTTGTGTCGTGAATACTTTTAGTGGTGTGAATGTGCTTTGTTTTGAGCATCAATAAATTCAAATTAGACTGCTCATATTGGTCATGGAGAAAGGATAGCTAATGTTCGATATTTCATATGCATGATTGGGTAGTATCCTGTATAATAATGAAGTGTGATCATTTGTTGTTCCCAGTGAACTGAAGAAGAAGAAGGATATACACCAATGAGTGAGTATCGAGTAATGATGTTAGGTAGTGAGTGAAGATTGATAATGAATAGGAAGGGGGGAAGAGTACCTAGGTACTCCATACAGCGTCTCTTTCCTCTTAACGCGTCCTGGTTCCTGGGCGCGTCCAACGTGGGGCACGCGCAGAGCCTAACTAACCGTAGAAGGTATTGTACCAAACCACACTTTCAACTTAATCTTATCAATTAAATCGCGTCCAATAAACCAATTGAACTGTTAATTCTCCAACACAGCTATACCAAGTATCGAATTGAACCAGTAGAAAGCTTTTGATAGACATCCGACTTACCAACTATATGGTTACGATTCCTTAGCGCTGCAACACCACTATTACTACTACGAATACCACTGACACCAGCCATGCCACCTCGCAAAAGCGAAAGCGCTCGAACGGGCAGCATCTCAATGGCTCAGTTTACCCACGACGGTTCCGACGCCGATACCTCATCTACCTCCCTCCGACCCACAGCCGGACCTGTCCTCGTCGCGCCGCGATCTAAGCCCACGCCCTCGATAGAGATGGATCACCAACGATCTTCCGAGACCGCGCCTCCTGCTGATAAGGACAAGGAGAAGAAGGACGCAAAGGATGGTAGTAATAGGGATGCCGTTACGATCGAGGTAGGTCATGCGATTGCACGAGTTATTTATTACACGCCCGTCAAGACTGACGACGCCTGGCATTTTAGGACCTCAACCTCCCCAAGTCCATAATAACGCGGCTCGCGAAAGGTGTTCTGCCCCCTAACACGCAGATCCAGGCCAATGCTGTCTTAGCCATGTGCAAGAGCGCAACGGTCTTCATCAACCACATTGCTAACGCGTACGTGATCGCGTACCATACAAGTCGTAGGAAAGGACGTATACTAATGTTTCACGGGATACAGGGCGAACGAGAAGACGATGGGTTCGAACAAGAAGACTATCATGCCCGCCGATGTCTTCGACGCGCTGGAGGACATAGAATTTGGCTTTATGCGCGAGAGGCTGGAGGCTGAATTTAAGAGTAAATCCACCCACCTTACTAGACCTTGCTATCCGGCACGAGTTCGCTAATATTACCAAAAACCCATAGAATTCAACGAGGTCCAGACGACGAAGCGAAGTACCTACCGCAGGAAGGTGGCCGCCGCCAAGAGGGCCGAGAAGGCCGCGGTCGCGGACCCCAACGCCTCCATGGTGAGCACGGCCAGCACGGCCACGAACGCCCCGAGCTCCGCCGCGGCCGCCCCGCGCGCCTCCAAGAAGCAGAAGCCCAACGCGCCGGACGACTCCGCCATGGACGTCGACGGCGACGCCACGGAGGACCCGCGCGAGCCGAGCGACGCCGAGACGGAGCCGGAGCAGGAAGAGGACGAGGACGAGGATGGCGAAGACGAGGAGGACGAGGAAGAAGAGGAGGATGAGGAGGAGGAGGAGGGTGAAGGCGCGGAGGAAGACGATGGCCATGACCGTCTGGAAGAGCGCGAGACGCAGGATGACCACGATGACGCTATCGACGATGGGGATAGCGATTAAATGCGTGCCGGTGCTGCAAGCTACTATAACCCTGCCCACCCCCCCCTTAAATTTGAGAGCGACGAGGGGAGGGGGGGTTCATGGTGGAATGAATTACTGCTCAATTGCCGGCATTATTTTCTTTTCAGGGGTAAACCAGATTTGGATCCTTGCGTGCCACCGATTCCCTCTCGCCATTTGCCTAGATTAAGGATCGAGAGAAAAATCGATAGCGGCTATGCTATGCAGGTTGGTTTAGAAAGGCTAGAGTTAATAACTAGGTAGCACACTGCATGATATCAATGCGCATCACCTGGCCTCGCTATTCCCGGTCCAAGCATAGGGCTGTGAGATGATGATGACTAAAAATGAAACTGGGGCTCATAAACAAGAATTCTTTCGAGATTTCTTACTATGGGAATCCCCGGCTTCACCCGTGCGTCTGCGGAGATTTAAGCCGGTGGGGTTGTGTATGTTGTGATGGTGTTTACATTTGCATTCTGCGCGTGCCTGGGGGGAGAGCGCGCTTGCTATCATGGTATGAGGTATGTATCACGGTTGCAGCGATGTGATTGCTACCGCTTACCTATTTGCATAGGTATCTGCCTGCCGGTACTACCTTACCTTCTTGTCCTCGTGCCAAGTATATCTTTAAATTACTATATCAATCTTGGAAGTTTACTAAGCCGGTAATTACATACGAGAGGGATCACGAACTTGTAGATGCCTCAGTGAACGTAGGGTTTTCTGATTATCCTTGGGTTTGGGGGGGCGTAGAGGTGATAGGATACCCAGACGACGAGGAACTTTTATCGCCACGGGGTTGCTGTTGTAGAAACCGGCAATGATACATCTATATCAATGTCTAAGTAGAAAACTAGATCGAGAGTACATGTTGTTAACAATCCATGCTGTAATTCCTACCTATAGAGATAAGTACAATGTATCATATTATCACCACCTAGCACAACAACCCCTTGAAGTAGAGATATAATTATTCATAAGTACTATCGATTCGATATCACGATAGTCACACACTGAACAGCGTGATGACAAATGCTACGGATTCGACCATCGTCCCCCGTTGCGAAAATGACAAACTACAAAGTAAATTAGCATAAACATACCACGATGGAAGAACCTCATCTAGCGAAGCCGACAAATCATCCCACCCGTAGACACTGAAAAGGCTCCCAGATCACCAGACCAGCACGGCATCTAGTCCCGACCACACTAACCAAGCCACCCACAGCCGACTAGTCGCCCGCGACCGCGATCGTGTGCCGGCACTATTAATCTGCCAACGCAGAGAGCGGTAGCGGTATCTGACAGCTTGCAAGGTTTGGAATCAGGTTTTTTTTCCTACGATGACGGTACGGTGGCGTTTTGTCGAATATGCCAGGAGTGCATATTTATGCGTTCTTGGATTTTGGGATCCGAATTCGGCATCTTTGGGGCATTCTAACTCTAGCCGCGAGGATGTACCACGTTAGGTAATGAATCTACTCCGTACTCCGGGTTTCTTTGTCCCTATATCTGTAGACCATCGTGGCGGCAATACCGTCACTAACTAAGCGTCAGGTAAAGCTCCCCTGACAAGTTGTGCAATGCATGATATTAAGGAGGTGCAATTATGCTCATGAATGTATTTAGTAGTACAGGTATCCACGATAACAGGCAACCTAGCATGACATTCTTGATCTCATACACCAGGATGACCATCTTACAGGGTATTAGTGTGTATATACTTCTTTGCAGCTCCACCCTCCAGGTATATTCCCGACTTCTCCTATGAATAAGCGTTTTGGTCTGCTCGGTGTGTACAGTAGTGGCAAACTTGACGAGCTGTTCAAACCAGTCAAGGAAAGACGTTGCCTCCCTTCCCCATACCTAGGACGTGTTCATATCGAACACCCTCCTAGACTATGTGCAGTAATAACGCCCCAATTATGCAGAAGTAAGAAAAAACAAAAAGCAAGGACGATAACACTCTCGACTCCGTCGCTCATGCATCCGGACGTATGAATCTCAAGCCGTACAGTGAATCTCCCAACGTACCTATAGTCTGGCTGCAGCAGTCGTATATACACCCCATACAATAATAGGCAAGTAGAAAGTCCTAGCTCATACCCCTGCATCACATTAACTTCCCGTCGTGTTCGTGTTCACAATACAGCGTCAAGGCCCGCTATTGGAAGAACCAGGACCAAATTCAGCTTCGAAAATATCGATTTGTTCGACCGTCAGCACGGCAGATTCGGATTCCGCCCGGGCCCTCCTGACAGATTCTCTAATGTTTGCCCTCCTCGCGGACTCTTGCGCAGCTTGTATGTTAGTCGGGGGCGACGAGTTACTCGCGTTGGTTGATCGACGACGTGCGTTCGACGGAGAGGGGGAGGGAGACGCATCCCCAAGATCGTCGGCCAATGGTGGTGACGCAGGCTGGCTAGGCGACGAGATCTCATCCTCATTCGATTCAGTAACTAGAACAGAAGGCAAATCTTCAGGAGGCCAGTATTCCTAATAAAAGCCATCTCCACCTGTACTTCCCTTGTTTCCTGTTTGAAAAGGATGCGGTGTGCTCTGAGCCGAATTGCTGCTGGTGTCACTTGGCGTGGGCGGCTCGACGACTTGGTTGCGGATGCACATGATCCACTCATGCTGGAGCAGCTCGACGGCGCTTGCTCGCTTCTTGGGATCTCTGACGAAGCACTTGTCTAAGAAGTCGATACCCTGAGCGCTCAGCTGGTCCATATTTGGGAGTTGCGGAGGATTGCCTTGAGCAATATTGTACATAATTGCCCATTCGTTATCAAGATTGGACCAGGGCCGACGACCAGTTACCATCTCGAGAATTACGCACCCAAGAGACCATACGTCTACCGCTCCAGCACGGCCTTGGTTCTCGCCAGTGATGACTTCGGGTGACATATACATAGGCGTACCGGTCATCGATTTGTTAGGTTTTGTGGCAGCAATACCACGTACCAAAGTGCGTCCTGCACGTGCAATAACTTTGGCGGCACCAAAGTCAACGTACTTGATGACACCATTGTGGTCGAGGAGGATGTCTGGGTAAATAGTTAGCGCGAGAAAGAATCAATGATAAAAATACAGAACTTACTTTCTGGTTTGATGTCGCGATGAGCAATGCCGCTCTCGTGTAGGTACGCTAGGCCTTCGAGAAGCTGCAGCGCGTAAACCATGACAACTTGCTCATCCTCAATGCGACCATGCTCCAGCAAGCCAGCTAACGAACCGCCCGAACAGAACTCCATGAAAATGTAGACCCTGTCGCGATGAACCTCGATACCGTAATAAGATACGACGTTGGGATGATCAAGGACTTCAAGAAAACCCATCTCGTCTTTGATTTGGGTGGCGATCTGCGGTATCAACTTGGGGTCTTGTAGTCTGATCTCTTTGACAGCCATAAGGTGGCCGGTATCTAAGTTCATGGCGGCATAGACATTGCCGAACGTGCCGCCACCGACGAAGTGTCCTTGCTGCCATCTCATAGTTACGTTAGTGGCAGATGATGACAAGTATGCCAACGAACGATCAACTTCATTGGAGACCTCGAGCACCCGTCCAAGTCCTTGCCTCTCTTCGACACTATGTCTCTGTATCTCATCGATATCAGCGAGTCGAATTGCGCGCTGTTCCTGTATATACCTGGTGGCTTCCTCATCGTCAAGCATTCTGTTCTTGTCGAACCTTTTGAATTGTCCAATGAGCGCCTCGATCCGCTCACGCTCTAATTGTGCTGCCTGGTTCGACTTGGCACCAAGAATATCAAAGTGCGAGATGAGAAGTGACATACAACCCGACACTTTAGCTCGCAGTTTCGAGTACTCGTCATCGCCGAGTGCTAAAATGTGTCGGCCTCTTGTCATGCCCATTGCGAATTCCAACGCAGGTACAGCCCAGCGAAAAGATTTGCGATCGGTAACTTTGCAATCATCACAAATGAAGCTGACCCAATCTAAACCGAGTTTGGTGAGCTTCATATTGTTCATTTGTCGTCGATTGCTGTCCATGTATAGAAGCGATCGCTGGCCGAATTCCGTTGCAAAGACGAAACAGGTCTGGATAAGATCTTGACAATCTAAGCCTTTAGTTTGCTTTCGTATGACCTCAACGCTATCCATGAATGTGTTGGACAATTTGAAGCCGACCTTTCGGATTTCGAATAGTCTTGTGTTAACTTTGTGTAGATTCGAGCGTGCTTCTACGATGAGATCGAGATGCATATCGATTGTTTCCAAGAAAAGCTTCCTCGCGCTTGCCAACCGCGTTTGAGACCCATCGGCGATAAGACGCATTTGCCCTAGCTTGAGATCGGTAGACTCGACGTTTAGAGGCTGAGGTCGTCGATTGCCAAACCAATGCAGTGGAGCTTCTGGGCGAAGGACTAGTACGTATGGGTATGTAGGGTCTTCGGATATCTGCTCGTGAAAACAGTTCCGCAATATCGACTGCACTTCGTCGTCACGGCCAATGAGAGCTGGCGACGCTATGATTTGGATGCCATCGAATTCGTCAACCAAGAAGTGCCCGGTAACAGAGAGTCGTTCATATAGGGATTTAAGACCCTCAGCACCGAGAGCGATGCTCAAATCTGATGCGTTTTCATAGTGCTCGCTCAACATCCTTGAAAACCGCTGGAGCATCCTCTGCCTAACTCGTACCGAATCTAACATTTGCGTGTATCTCTTGCTCATATCATCCGCGCTCTCTTTAGGTTTCCTCTGAAGTTCGCGCTCAAATGTCTGACTAAGACGATTTAGAGCTTTATACGTCAGGTTGCTGAACTGTTCGGCGACTTCGATATCGCCTCCGACAAGATGCCGGCCAATCTCGTTAGCGAAATCCCATTCTTGAAACAAGACCTCGGCCTCTTTGAAGGTGTTCTTATTCCTACTAAGCTTCCAATTCAGCATCTTGAAGTAATATTTCAAAGCGTCGAGGACAACCTGGTCAAACGACTCATCGATACACGGAGGCAGGTGCCATCCCGGCTGAGGCTGAGATACTATGAGATTTTCCTGCTTGATTCGAATCGCAAGTTTTAGCAGAATCTCGAATTGCGAGATCATCTGGTCCTGAAGGATAGGGGTTTGCTGAGTGGTCTCCTTCATCTTCCTGGCATAGGCTACTCTAACTTTTATGATTTCCTCGATCAATCGTGACGGGAAGCTGATAAGAGTAAGTAACTCTTCGATATATGGGGGAAGATGTCGCTTATGAAAGGCCGCCGAGTTCATAATGAGGGTTTCTTTAGCCTTGGCAATTGTGGTTGATATCGGTGTCAGCATACTCCTTCGGATAAGCGACTTGGTCTTCAGAGCGTGCTCTAGCGTTGCGGCTTCATCATCTTCGTGTAATGACCTTAAGCCATCCTCCTTCAAAAGTCGGTCCAAGAACGATGTTTCATCGCTCAGACCGTTGGTACTCGGCGACCTCTGTTTCGTCCTCTGGAAATCTAGATCCTCATTGCCAACCCACTTCTTAAGGATTGATAGCTCAGTGTTGATCATTTCATTAGTATTAAACCACGACATGACGGAATCGTAAGCTTCTAGGAATGACTGCGACATGGCTTGTGAGTGTGCAGTCCCAAACGCTTGCCACGAGGGATATAGACTCTCGCATTTTTCGATCTTCTTGACGATATCACCGACTTGTTCAATAGCAGGTTTGCCAGCTGCGGTCTCTCCCTGTACCTCGAATCGAGTGATTTCGTCGATTATTCGGTCAATATGTCCCCTCGCTTCCTCAACTACTCTCCGCTGGACAGCAAGAGATCGGCCGGTCACCCTTGACCTAATCCCAAGCCACAATTCGGTCTTGTATGTATTTTTCCCGCCTTGTTGTTCCGATGTACCGATAAGTCGCTTCTTTTCTTGCTTCACAACATCACCGGTCAAGACTGCTGCCAGCATACCGTGCCACTCCAGCCGCTCTCGGTTGACTGGGTCTTGGATATCCTCTTCGGTAGGCTGCGTGTCGTCTATGAGGTTCTGGAACATGATAGTTTCGTCGTTCGGGAATCGATCATCGAAAACGCCTTCGGAAGAGGGGGTCTCGCCCTCAGACTCTTCATCGGAGTAATCTACACTAGGCGTATAAGGGTCGAAGTAGCCATTTGGAGAGCGATCTTGACGCATCATTCGCAGGTAGGCAGGTTCTTGATCACGAAACTTATCGGCGGGATCTCGCCGACGGGATCCAGACCGGGTCAAAGAAGGAATAAAGGATGGCGTCTGGGGAGGAGGGCCCCTCTGTGGAGCATAGGTGCTGGAGGGAGTTCTCGTGACATGGGGTCTTTGCTGTTGCTGTTGGCGGCCTCCAGCACCGTTTGCGACATTATTAGGATTCGAATCGCTAGAAGCTCCTCGCTGTCTGCCGGGATTATTGGTAGCTGAATTCGGTGCCAACGATGCTATGGAGCTCGAGAGACTTCCATCTCCATACGGAGGGAGAGATCCCAGTTCGTCCTGGCGCTCGAGCTCGTGGGGGTCGGCAGCATAATCTTCGGATGAGCCTGAACCTGAACCATCAGAATCGGTTGCAATAGCAATGGCTCGCGGGGTCTTAAGGTTGATGTTATCTGGAGCCATCTCGACCTCGCTCGGGGAGAATCGAACGGCGCGTGGCGATGTTTCGGCGGACATGTTGACAATTAATTAATGCAACTCCTTGGAACCGGACCCAGAGGCAACGACAGTTGGTCAGATGGTCATCCGGGAAAATTGACGACCAGGATCAGAAGTTGTAGGGAAAAATTGACAGCCGTTAAGTAGACGAATATGAGTTATGTATCAGAGAGCGACGATGTAATCAAAGCTCGTTGGGTCGTAGTCAAAACAAGGTCGCCAAGCAAGTCAGCTATTCACGATGGACCGGGCCGGGGTGATCCATGAGGGAAAAAATTACCCTTGAGCCTGCAAAGTGGACGAAAGTGGACAAAAGTTATTGACTCCGGTCTCTCTTTGCAGGTTTCCACTCAGTCGGGCGCTCTCATATGATTCGATCGAATTGACCAATTTGATATGATAAGACGATGGAAGTCAGTCTCTTTACTTTAGATGGGAAATTTGTTCAATAATAATGATAATTGTCATCACATTAGATTTCTTTCAATAAAAAAAAAGAGAGATACGACTCGTCGTCTTTTGAAATTGGGAATAGTGATCGATGATGGCCGCTCTATGTAAGTAAGGCTAGGTTATGTAGGTAGCTTGGTTCAATATTGGTAGCTGACAGCTGGGTAGGTAGAGTAAAAATGGTTATGGTGGAGATGGTCAGAAATCAGGAAAATAAGTACATGCTGTTGATATGTAATATTAACTTATCATAACTCTTTCCGATTCAGAAACTTTGCATAAGTGCCTTTTCGATGGTTGAAGCTAAATAAATCGTAGCACGGAAATTTTCTAATGATTGGTCAGACGAAGAAGGTGTAGGTGTGTAGGAAATCATGAGGCAGCTAAAAACCTTACAGTCAACCCTGGCCATAACGAATGATCAAAAACGCAGGTGTAAATTCGTTATCGAGGTTTCGTTATGGAGTGTTTCTCCATCAAAGACCCATTGAAGGTACTATGTACATATATTTACTAGGAAAACACCCGCCTATTTTCTTGTACCAGATACTCTACCACTATTTTGTATGCAGAATTCAGCTCTACCCTTTTAAACAATTAAAACATTTTGGATAATAACGAATTTTTTGGTGGCGGGTTGAAATTTCTTACGAATTTCGTTATATGAAAGGCTTCGTTAAGTTGCATAAAAATCGCTGTGTACAGCAGCCAAATTCGTTATATCGAGGATTCGTTATAGAAAAGGTTCGCTATGGATAGAGTTGACTGCTATGCTACTTAGGGACGCTACCAGCCTAACACAGTATGTGACAAAGTGGGTAGGGCCCTTTCAAGTACGTTGGAGCTAGCCCCGATGATTTACAGCTAAGATCCAATGAATGCCTTGCCTGTCTGCCTGTGATAGGACCGGAGTCAAACCTTCGCAATCTGTCTTTGTCTGTGTAGCCGTTTCAAAGTGTGGAATTACAACGCCACAATCTCGATGTTGCGGAATAGGTTCTCCGGATTTTGTGTAAATTTTTGGTTGTCAGCCCTGGTGCTGGAGATGTTCTCATTATGGGTACTATCAATGGATGATAGGTCCACGCAGCCACGGTGCGAAATGTAGATAGAGGGTGGCGTACATATCTGTAAGAACCTTGGAAGTGCAACGTTTGCACCGAATAGTGAAGGATCCAATTGAAGCATATCATCATAGGCACCTTACGAACCATTACAGATGTACCATTTTGATTGATAAATTACCTAGGTACCTAGGCAGAAAGCCGGGAAGACTACCTACATGTACCTAGCTGCTACTAGGTAGGTACGATAAATGACTAGTGTGCATCAAATATTACTTATTCAATATGCAGCAACCCGCTAGCTAATTTGAGCCCCTCGATCGTCGATCACTTTATTTACGAGCCACAACATTACTAATACTAGTCTGATAATACAAAGGTTTTCCCCTCCAGCCCCCTCCAACCGATACCTGCTTCCTGCTGCTGTGGCTGTGCTGATGTTTGGCAGGGAACATTGAACATGCCAATGCAACCCCTCATCGCGCAAAAAAAAGACGTGTACCTAGGCTTGACGCGTGAAGTCATAAGTAAGAGTTTAGCTTTGTGGCTAGTGCGCTTCCTATCTTAGCGCATTTTAAACAATTCCATCTACCAAGGCTGCAAGGTTAGGTACCTTTGGTGTCAACTGTACAAGTTTTAGAGATTTTATATTACTTCCTATTACTTCCTACCTATTTCCTTTCCCACTTATAGACCAATCCATGATAGAATTCATATTATTTGCATTTCTTTGCATTCTCTTTTAACCTTACTCATAGATGGAACTCGACTTCAGAATTTCGGATGCCTTCCAAAGTTTTAGTGTCGGACGCGTCGCGTCGTTCATCCGCCGGCGGGATCCTTCCATTGCCATCCCCTAAAGAACCTTTGATATCCAGTCAGGACCGCAACAATGGTGGCTCTAGCCAGAAATCCCCCCGAGCTGTCGAGACTTTAGAAGAACTACTCAAGTCTCCAATTGTCATTAAGGTAAGTCGATCTAACTTCTTATAATGCCTCGCTTAATCTGGTCTCATTCTTAAACCAATCCCAGCCGCATCCTCGAAACCTCTCAGTCAAACCCCGAAGTCTTCAGCCTTTAATGCTTCTCCCTCGAGAACATCTTCAACTTTCCTACCTTGACTTATCTTCCCCATATGGAAACTTCGAATCTTCCCGATTTTTCGAGGCAAACATCAAGATTCTAGATCTTGAGGGCCGCCTTAGATCCCATCCCGTTGTTCTCATTGCTCGGTTAGAATCCGACAAGTCTATCTACGCACTAGAGCGCCAGACCAATGGATTATATACCCTATGCCACTTCGGCTCTTGGGTGGACCTTCAAGACGTAAAGAAATTTGCTACGGTGTCTTTACCTCAACTAATCGAGAAGCGGCCTAGTACTTTAACAGGCTCGAACACCTCTCAACCATTGACCACTCCTCAGTTGCATCATGAAACTAAAAAGAGGAGACTTGCGATTGAAGCCATACAGTCGATAGTGAAGAAGCCAGTGAGGCCTCGCTCTGAGTCTACGGCATCCCAACTTATTCCACCGACGGTACTACCCACACCGGCCCAGAACGATATCAAATCACAGGTTGATGGCACACATGTTCCTCAAGATGAGCTACTTGCCGGGATGTCGGAAACCCAAGCCGAAAGCCAGGCACCAAAAGCCCCCGAGCTAGATTATTTTCTCTCTGCACCAACCGCAAAAGGGATATTCGAGAATATTCGAGGCCAATATCTAGAATCCCTTTATCATTCAGTGGTAGGTGCTCTAAAGATAGTGTACGTCGTCGACTGTCTAACATTTGTAAGGGTTCCTTGGCATATTTCGCAAAAGGCCCCCTATCTCGGGCACGTGCCGCTTTTCATCTGGATTGCGATTCAAATCTAGAAATGAGCGATCTAGTCGAATTCTTGAAGAGTCTTGTCATGACGACGGCGCAGATCGACAAGAAGTATCGGGAGACGGTTCCAGATATAATATCCAAGATGAAGCTCATATTTCAGGACTCGGATCCTGAACATGTCAATACCAAGTACAAAGCTCGAAAAGCCAAGAAAATGAAGATCGGGAAAGATGGTTTATATCCGGAGGAGGACGATCGTGTTAGGAAGTGGTGGAGTTCTCGTAAGCCACAGTTTAAGGACGACGAGATGATGACGACCAACGAACCACAAGAGGCCAAGCTTCAGATAGCCTGGCTACGATCGAGAGAGACGCAGCTCCAGATGATTATCATTCTCGAAATCCTCGCGTTGGAGCCATTAGTAGCATCGCGGGACGACAATGACTCACAATTACCGGGCCTGCCCGGCCTTGAGGAGGCTGCGGGGACAGCTAAAGATGCTCCTGTCAAGAAACGCAACCGGCGCAATAATATGCCAGTTCTTGTCGATATCCATGCGGATCGATTATGTATCTGGCAATCCACTGCACTGGACGAAGTCAAGCTGCCCGATAGTAACGAGCCGGGCAAGGAGGTAGACAAGCAGAAATCATTGAGGGGCACATCGGACCCCTTAAAGGATTTCTGCGTCGACATCATTGTGCCATTGTAAGGCCACTTGGAATTGCTGTTTAAGAGTTAATTGCTAACATTTGTCAAAGCTTTTCGGCGAGGTTACCAGAAAAATGCGACTATATCAACCGTAAGCTGGGCGGACCGCTTATGATGCCACCTCCCAAACCTAAAGCAAAGAAGCCCGAGAAGAAACCGGAGCCCGTGGTAAAACCAAGGTCAAAATCTGGCTCAGTGGCAAAGCGCCCGACTTTATCCAAGCCATCCAAATCATCTGGGACGCTTGAAAAGGTTCTGTCTAGAGAGACTGAGAAGCATCGTCGAAGTATGTCGCGCGGTCCGAGTGGAGTAATCGCTTTGATGAGATCCACTTCGACTCCCATGTTAAAGCGGGAGACCAGCGAGCCATTATCTCTGATGAGCATCCCTAAACCAGATTCGGTTATTTCTCAAGGAAAACCTTCACGCCCGTCGGCAGTAGCGCCTAACAAGCGAAGATCAGAGGAAGATAAAGTGAGGAAGGAAGCATCGCTCAAGGCGGAGCTACAAGATGCTATATCGACTCTTAGACGCCCCAACAGAGATGTCGTTGGCAAGGACATAGCTGAAGCAGCAGAGAGACGAGCTAACACCAGTCTCTCTCAACTGAAAAGTAAGTTAAAAGAATCTGTTTCGGGTTGCCGTTTTGTCTTGGGTGCTAATTAATCTGTAGAATCGCGGAAGCCGACACAGCATACACGACCTCAGGATGTAGTCAAAGCCACGCCGGTAGGGAAACGGTACAAAGATGTGTTTGGTATGAGCATTGGTAGCCAGCCACGCTCTCGAGGCGCGGGATCTTATGAACCAACCAGCGCGCCATCCTCTTCGATGATTCCTTCCTCTGGACCACGGAAACGTAGCCATGACACAGCTTTCACCTTGGACAATTCTCCAAGTATTCCACGTTCAGAGGCATCAACGAATCAGGTCCAAGCAACCCCTGTTAGGTCTTCGAGCTTCAGGCAGAGCTTTTTGTCTGTTCCTGAAGCTGACGACGATGCCATCCTCGCATCGTCGCCTATCAGGTCCCGCAAGTCATCCTCGATGTCATTCCAGGACAGCGGAATCGGATTGGACGAGTTGACCGAAACGCCAGTGAAGCCGCGCCCAATGCCTATTCCGTTAAAAGGACCGGACGACCCGGTGATGGCCACACCGACTAAGCGGAGGATTCTCGATTCGACTACTGCTAATTTCAGTAAGGTCACGAGCGAGAAGGGGAAGACCCCCGAAAGAAAACTTTCGATTTACGAACGATTGGGCTGGGATGACGACTTGGACGAACTGGGCTGAGGAGTTTTTGTTTGTTAAAAAGTTTAACAGCATCGGCATCGAATCTATGGAAAGTTAGATTCTAAGGAGTTGGCAACCCTGTACATGAACAATGATGAGTAATGAGGCTATGTGGGAAGCATGAACAGGCGTTTTTAACATGGTGGTGTTAGCAAGCATCGCATTCTGGAGTTGAGCTTTGGCGACACTTAATAGCTTTTGAAATCATCTGTTAATATCGCACGCTGGATCATGTGGTAGGAGACGTGAATGTGGATTGATCATCGCGTTTGCTTGTGGTACGTAGTGTTGAGATGATGTAGTAGGACAGTTTTGCCTATACTCCTGAATATAGCCAGACCTGTTGTGTTTTGAGAGATCGGCGTGCTTCGACGGTAGATCCCCTACCTACCTAGCTACTCAATATCGATCCTCGCTTGAAAACTGTAAGACGGCATAGGTTTACCGGACGGGAATGCAATCGCAGAGCAGAGTCAAGCAGGAATCCTTTTAGTTGATCTCGGATGAGGCTTCGCTTTCTGGTCATAAATGGGAGCACTGTGGCTGAGATGAAAACAAAGAGATGCCGGAGAGAAGGACGAGATGAAAGCTCGCAATCCCTAAAGGTATAAACACTAAGATCCCTTTCTTAGTCTCGTTGCGTAGTTTGGTGTTGCCTGGGTGAGATATGGTATGGTCTTCGCGAGGCCGAGTTAGGACTGGTTTATAGACGGCGAGTTTGAGATAATCAGCGAATATGCGTATATACCCAGTAGGTATTCAAAGGAAATGTCAGTTTTCGGTGTTGCAAAGGTCCTGATAAGGGGATCAGATCATGGGCAGGCGGGAAAGATATGATGCGTGAAGGCACTGTGGCGCCGCGCTATTGGTCGAAGTGAAGGGGTAGGACTCATCCCATACATAGATGACGCAAAGAGCGGTCAGGCTCTGTTCATGATCCTGTGGTTGTCGGATCTCGGATATGGCATCTCGATCTTCACCGGTCGTCACGAAGCCACTAACTCGCATCCTATGGAGTTACCTTTTTCTCGAATCAATTCTACGAGATTGAACAGCTAGAATAGATTGCAACGTTATAAATTTGTTTTCTTTTAGATGACTTATACTATGTATTAGTTTCCAGTTTATATCGTACATATATGTACTTAAATAAAAGCAACAACGCCCATCAAAAGTTAAACTGTTGAATAAGCGCCTGCGAGTTGATAAACGCACACCGTTCCCTCAGCTTCTGCTGGCTGACGGCAAACTTGGAGCCGGGGCCGTCCACGGCCGAGAAGCCCTCGTCTGGACCGCCGGCGACGAAGACCGAAAACGTGGTACTATTGCCAGTGCCCTTCGAGAACGAGGGTTCGAACCCGACGAAGGTGTCGTGGCCGTCCTTGCCGGGGACGCCCAGGCTCGCGAACGTGGACCAGGACCGGGAGCCGCGGCTGACGAGGGCGTAGTCCGCGGGGGTGGGGGCGAAGGCGTAGCCGTCGGTGTCCCAGTGGCTGATGTTGCCGAACACGTAGGCGAACTCGGAGGTGTGCACGACGCCGAGGGGCGGCGCGCCGTACAGCTGCGCCAGGATCGGGTCCAGGATCGTCTGGTTCCAGTCGTACAGGTACACGTCGTTGCCCGCGGCCGCGAGCGCGCCGCCGTAGTACACCGGCTCGCACGTCATGAGCACGTCGCGGAAGATGCGCGCCGTGCGCCAGAACTCGGCGCTCAGCTCCGTCGCGGCGAACTCCACCGACGGGTACAGCGCCAGCAGCGCGTCCAGGTTGGCGCTGCTGAGCGACGGTAGGTACCCCTGGATGAAGGCCCGCGTGTCGTTCGCCGTGGCGATGCTGGTGTCGGTGAACAGCGCGACGTCGTCCTGGCACCACCCCATCATGGCCGTCACCTTGGCGAACCGGCGCTCGGCGATGAGCTGGGAAGGCGCGGCCGGCAGGAAGTCGTTGTCGACGACGGGGAGCCAGATGTCCCCGATGTTGTGCGTGATGTCGGACTCGTAGGTCGCTTCCGCTGCAGCTTCGAGCGCGCTCATGTTCAAGCCCCGTAAACATGCTACCGTCTCCGCAGAGTGGAGAGCGCTAGTGTTGCACCCGACGTAGTCGACGACGGCCTGGAAGGCGTTGATAGTGAAGTTGCCCGTGATCCCGGGCTCGAGGGTCTGGCTCTCGGAAACGCTCCGCTGGAACGGGGCGGGTTTGCTTCCGCCGAACGCCATTATTTGCATGCCGACGGCGAGTCCTGAGCCACTTGGTTAGCCCGCTTTCTGACGGCGTCGTTGCTGAGTTACTTACCACCGGAAGATTGCCCGGAGATGGTGATCTTAGTAGGATCACCGCCGAAGTACTCAATATTGTCGCGAGCCCACTCAATGGCGAGCCGCTGGTCCCTCAGGCCAGCATTTTCAGAGCCTTCGAATTCTAAAGCATTGGATTGGGAGAACCCAAAGACTGTGGGAGAGTTGTGTTAACGGCGGATTACACCTTGCGTAACGTGAGAAGAGGAACAGAGAAATACATGGATACTACTTACATCCGAGACGGTAATTCATAGCCACATGGATGATCGGAAGCCCATTTTTTACGGACTCGAGAATCATTCCATCTGGCTGTGTTGCAAGCTCACTGTTCTGGCCAGTGAAGAAGCTACCTCCATAGATATAGACCAGAACGGGTAGCCGGTCCCCCGCAGTCACATTGCCGGGCCGTTTAACATTCAAGTTTAGACAGTCTTCCGAGATCTCTGTCACGTTGGTCAAGGTGAGAGGAGGGTAACCCTCTCCGAGAGGTTGAGGACAGGCCGCGCCGTAAGACCGTGCGTCAATAGTACTACCAGGCTTAGGTACGAAGGGTATTGGCGGTTTAAACCGATTCGCACCGCTTGTGTCTTGGCCGTAGGGTATATTTAAGAAGGCGTCGACCCCGTTGCTGCTTGTCCCTTGGTATGTGACATTCTTCTTAGTGTCAACAACCGATGGAGTTGCGAGCACACCGCTGCAGAGCAGCAATGTGCCGAAAAAGGAAGGTGGGCGCATATTATCTTAGTTGTCAACCTCGAAGATACAGGCTTCCGGCAACGTCGCGACTCGAGCAAAGGGTTCTTCTCTCCTTCAGAGACCTCTTCTTGGCTTTTAGCAACGACATGAAGAGCCCAGCCGGAGGAGTTCCGGAGGGGTTTTTATTCAAGATCCTGATGCCCATACGAGCTACATAAGCAAGTTTCCTAACTGTTGGTAACGCGTCACAAACCCCTGTAGTGCTTATCGTGGGATTCCCGTAGCCTGCTTCCTAACCGAATGCGGACCGAACACTGTGGTGCCCTTTTCAGCCCCGACGATGAAAGAAGCAATTGTACCTGCGGGAGAGATGCGGAACCGGGCTGGGGTCAGCTTTCAGCTAATCCTGTCAGGGTCTTTCGCCGTTCCGATTTTTCATAGGTGCATTATATAAGCATTATACATACATGTAGGTAGGTGTGCTCTCGTCACACCGGTTGATTACGCGGTATTGACTTTGATTGTAAGTGGTAGACGTCCTTTGAGAGAAAGTGTTAAAGGTTTGATATGTAGCGGTGATTTGAAATTTGAATAACTCTTTACATATGTTCAATGTTACACATACTATAATATTTATGAAAGGGGCTTGGCAGGGGTGATTTAAATCTAATAAGGACAATACGGAAGGTTCCTAGAATTGATAGATCATGCATGCTATGTATTATATCAAGGATTGCGCCCTTTCCATTGAATAATCCATAGTTGTACGGAGTAATTATTTATTTTTATTATTATATTAGAGGTAAATGACTTTTCTAAGCCTGTTGGTAGTACTACGTAGTACGTTTCCATTCACGAATTTGTGTCTTTTGATAATTGGTTTTTCGTCGTACGAGGACTAGCCAATACGATGACAATGATGTCATACAATGAATCGATTATGTTACCTTAGATCCTATTATATCAGCGGGGTAACTCAGTTGGGAGAATGTTCAACCTACATGTAAGTAAAGCATCAATATTATACGCCCATTAAAGATCTTGCTATCAATTAGGAACGATACATTACATGTAGGTACTTGTAAGTAGTAGAAGAAACCTGGAGTTAAAAACAATGCTTGTGTCCATCCTCCAATGACCTTGCGGCAATTGATAGAGTTGACGAATATTCGTGTATTACATAATTGTCATTCAATTATAAAAGGTCTCGTGTCCCGTGTCCCGTGTCCCGTGTCCCGCTCCCCATCTTTCCCCCCCCTTCAATAGGTAATGAATTGCGCTCGCATCAACTTATCCATTACCTATCGAGGAAAATAGACCTTTGAATTATACAAATACGGAATTACGTGGTTCCAGCCAGGCATTGCTCCTATCTATGCTATCTAGGACCTAAGCTAGATTCGGAATGCCGTTGAATAGAAGTTTTGTGCTTCGGTGAAGTTATCCTACGCAGTATCCCTTCACGTGCCCGGCTTCGCATCGTGGCAAAGGGTTTGAAAGTTGGACGGCACATGTCCACAGATTCGTGGTGGTATTTTTCGAATCAAGTTCAAATAAAGCCAGCCAATGGATTTGCCGGACTTGGGGAGAAGACCTCCCAAAACTGATCGTTCATTTGACGTCCATACAAATGGACCCGTTAAAAAGGCACACCCAAAAGCTCAAACGCGACTAGGATAAGGGAGGGTTGCGAGGATCGTAAGAGCCGAGACTCAGATGTTGCACATGGGATGGTCTGGGATCTCCATCGATCCTGGGATATCCTTGGATATTCTGGGACAAGTCGGGGAAAGTCTTAAAAGAATGAGCTGCACAGGGCCAATCTACCACAGCACGTTGTCGAATCCTCATCCCTGATTGGTTCCCCATTCACTTCAGCCAATGTCAGAGCTTGAATTGATCGCGTGCCTCAACTCGACACCATTCAATGCTTCGTTGACATTGAAACTTTTCAACATGTCCGACGTACTTCTCTCGACTCTGATCCCTCCCAAATCTCATCTCTTCATCATCGCAAGCCAAAGATTTTTTTCGCGTTTGGAGGTTGTAGCTTACATCACTCCCTCTTCTTCAACTCCTAATCATACGTCTGTGGATGAATGAGTGTCGTTATCGCAACACATAATCCCTCGTCACTTTACATCCATGAGATAGATCGACCCGATCATTTCTCGTAACGATACCTGACTTCCTATTTCGAATTTAAGCCTTGATTCAAGCTTGAAAATTCGATCGCTTTCAAGCTGTAAATATCCGAGCCATCTTTTCTCCGACTGGGCTTGGAAACTATATACGGGGCAGCACTGCTTTAATCCTTCTTGTCGTGTGACCAAACGAAACGATATAACATATCACTTATTCAAAATGACACGTCTAAAGATGCCGCCAACGCCAGTATCCTCTACCGAGATTAAGGGCCAGGACCACTCCCATCAGCTATCTACTCTCCAGATGTCCTTTGAATTACCTCCGTCGGCCATTGGACCGAACGCCAAGTCTCAACCACTTGCATCTGCATCCAAGACATCATCACCTGTATCGCCATCTACCAAGACCACGTATCCGGTCCAGCCGAGTGAGACGGTGAAGTCGAGGAGAAGATCATCTGCTGCGCAGAAGGACACATTTGCTTTACCCCCTCCGCCGACGAGATCACGTAGGATCATTCAAATGAAGCCAAGGCCCCAGGACGAACCGGTCGAGCAAGCCGCCTCGGATAAATCGGCCTCTGCGAATGCCGGCAAGAACGCTGGCGGCGCAGGTTCTAAGAAGAAGCAGCCGTCAGCAACTAGCGCTGCAGGGAGAAAGATTGCGAGGAAGACGGCCCATAGTTTGATTGAACGACGTCGAAGATCCAAGATGAATGAAGAGTTCGCAGTGCTGAAAGGTTTGATACCTGCCTGCACGGGCGAGATGCACAAGCTAGCCATTCTCCAAGTACGTTCATAGAGTTTCTTCGCCGCATCGGCTTTTCTTACTGACCTTTACTCTTCCAGGCTTCAATTGAGTATGTGCGATATCTCGAAGATTGTATCAACAAATTGAAAGATCAACGCGACGACCAATCAACACCACCGGCTCCAGCTCAATTCAAACTTACTCCATCCAATGACAATGATATATACGAAATGGATGATAAGGACGAGGACGATGAAGAGGAAGGTCAAGAAGATGTTGAAATGGCGAATTCGGAAGCACCTTCGTCCGTCTACGCCCAGACGCCAGTTCGTTCCAACCAGTCATCCGTATCTCCAGCACTGGTGGCTCAGGACGCACGTGGGAGGCAGCAATCCTATTCGTCGGTATCAACAGATTACCGTCATTATAGCTACAGCGGGCCATCTACTACCTCGCCCGCCTTCGGTCCCCAGGGATATCCACATCATATGGGGACTGCGTCTGCATCGCATTCAGCAATCACAAGTCCGGCACTGAGGCCGCAGCAGGAGATAGACCAGGAAGCATCCGCGGCGCTTCTAATGCTAAATGTAGACCGCAGAGGGATGTCCAGGTCCGGGAGAGGCATGAGCGTCAAAGATCTGCTCAGCTCATGAGTGCGCTCTATCTCATTTCCTTAGACGTTCCGCTCTGTGATGCATGGTTTACGTTATCGGTTGGCATTGGGTGGGTTCTCTTGAGGAGGGTCGGTGTGGCTATCTGTATTTGCATTGCATTGGCGGAAATTTTAGGTCTACAAACCTGGGCCTGGGCCTGTGTATGTCGGGTGTTGGGGTATACGGTACGGGCGTCGAAGGGTAAGCGTCGGGGGGAGGTGGGCTTACGGTATCTATGTTCTGATGATGACCTACGTTGTTAGGATAGGTTGTTGTGTTGGCTTTTGGTTATAAACGAGGGCGTTAGATATACTATGTTAAGTGGCATTGATATTATATACTGATAAAAGGGCGGATGAGACATCGCATGTTATATCAAACTACCTAGGTATCCACACAATTGAACTTATAAGTTATCAAATTGGGGGTCCGGGGTGTAGGTTGATACTTGATTTAATGGAAGTCTGACGAGACCAGACTTTGAAGAATATTGCTGCCTTTGAATTATGCAATGCCACTTGTTACATCTGGGATACTGAAAACTTAATCCTAATATAGTGAATTCATTTCCGGGGGGGGGGGGGGGGGGGGGGGTTTTTGCCGGCAAAAAGATTATAATTTAAGCAAATTGAACATTAAAGTTAACCAAAAAAAAAAAAAAAATTTTGGACAAAATTACCGTAACTTTGAC
>MU388214.1:212182-250939 GCA_022578535.1 Jackrogersella minutella
CCCCGCCCCCCCCCCCCCCCCCCCCCCCCCCCCCCCCCCCCCGCCCCCCCCCCCCCCCCCCCCCCCCCCCCCCCCCCCCCCCCCAATTTGCCGGCATAACGATGCTATTTGACTCACTTTGAACTATACAGTTACCCCCAATTCATATAAAATGTTTGGACAAATGGACCGTAACGTTGCCTAGATACCCACCATTGAGTCCCAGGTTCAGGGCCAAGGTAAAGGTGTTCAACTCCATCGTGAGGTGACGGTGAATAGGTATCTAGGTAGCTACTGCTATATGTATATATATCACATCCGCTCAAGTGGTAGTCAACTCTAACGTGAGCCTCTTATTGCCTCTCTGGTAAACCCGCAGTAAATTCCCCTTTTCCAAACATGGCCACCTTGAATACACCCTTAAGTGTAAGAAGCCTACAATGGATATGTCCTACTATTAGCTGGTTCTTTTTATCATCGAAGTTTTGCCACTTTATAGTATTTAATTACAGGTTTACCGGTACCATGTACCCAGGGGCTCAGGGGCAACTCTTCCTATTTCGGACAATAACTAAACCAACCCGATTTATAGATAATTCCCAAATACATAAGGAGTTACACCCCGCTCTTTAGCTCGTTCTACACTAGGTGGTCGTGTCGGCGTTGACGAGGGTCGAGCAGTGGTTGGTTGAGGTTGATGAGCATGAGATCGAGCCGAGTCCAGAGCAAAGAAAAGATTTTATTATTCCCAGTCATGTTGCCTTTCTACAATATCGTTATGCCTCTGTAAATCCGTAGTAAGCAAACCTTAGGTTAACAGTTATTAACTACGAGAGATATAAACGACTACTTAAGTACCTACAAGATAAGTTCGAAAGCGAGACAATATATGAGTTGAAGGTGTTAGGTTGACGTTACCTACCTACTCACCTAGCTTGACTTAATAAGTTAGACACTCGACATCGAATCGTGGAACCCCTGGCATGTTCTTCAGGCTGTAGAGAATGTGCTTACCTAAGGTAACCTGGATATCTTACATGCTAGATTAGGAAAGTGGAGTTTGTCATAGTGATATTTAATTGGCTAAAGCAACATACTGGTCACATATGTGTCATGACTCAAGGTAGATTCTTGGTGTTTCGATTTGCCGGGAGCAGAGTATCTAATGGGAAGAATTTCTGAATAATCTCCTTGTTAGCTTTTGTTTCCAGCCATAATGTTTGGTCATTAATTGGGTAGGGAGGGGGATAGATTATAAGCATATAAGGGTACGATAACCCCTAATCTCGACGACATCGATCTTTGAACATCTCGCATAGTTACTGTTGACATGAATCAGGGATTTATATACCCCCGGTTGGAAGGATACTAGCCTCGTCACTGATAGGTACTCATATTTTCCACCGTCATCGAGGTGAAGGGACCATGGATCAGATCCATTACATCAAGTCGGCGAAGTCGCATTTCACTTATGGTCTCAGTAACAGAACCCCGAGCCAATCTGAATTCTCAATACATGGTGTCTACCATGATACCGACGCTGAATTTCGGGAGAGATTCTTTGAGGAATCCCGGGCGGTGAACCTTCTATTGCCAGGAGCTCGATTGAATATTGTTGGTGATACTGAGGGTTGATGACACATTGTAAAGCGTTAAATGGTCACCGGCGTATTGACTGCCTCCCTGGTACGTACGAAGATAGTCTTGCGCACTTAACTCCACTAACCAGATGGTAGATTGCCGGCAGGTAGGCCACAAAATAGCCAAAAGGGGGATCTCCCTAAGCAACTCCCTATATGCCAGGCGACATAACTGGCACGAGCCGTAGCTAGAACATCATTTGTGGGAACCCTGTATGTATGCGGCTTTTACATAGATGTTGTCATAAACCTAGGTAGACTTAATTCTTGAGTTATTGTTGACACGACAGATAGACTCAAGCTGTACCGTGATTCTCGCTGTTTCGAACCAAGTGCGATATCAGCATCTAGAATAGCTCACTCTAGTGTTAACTCTTTGGTCAGACGTGAGCGCATTTCAAACGCGTAGCTTGGCAATGCTGACGGTTAGTCATGATTGGGCATCTAAGCTCTCATCCCTTTGCTTTTCGGCTTGTCGCGTCCTAGGAACATAAATTTACATTGGTAGTCTTTTCGACTTCGGTAAGTGTATGTAAGTTGTACGTAAGTCGGGATCGGCCGTGTCATTTCTATCGTAGTAGCGGTGTGAATTCTATCTGGACCTGGACTTTGTTGGGATCTGCTTTGCTGGTCTTGTTTTAGAAGCTCGCTATTGTAGGTACGGTATGTTGCAATGGACGTGGTCTGGTCGATGACGGAGAAGGCGAGTGAAATTTCATTATTCCCTCAAATTTGATGCCCAAAGCATCCCTTGCCTGGCTCGGTCACTAGAAGATATATCGGATCAGGGTTGGAACACGAAATGCTGAATTGGTATCAGATCTCATGTTATTTTTCGCTTTATCCGATATCGAAGGGTGGGTGGTGGGTGGTAACGAAAAGCAGATGATGAATCTCCCACGTTGGCGTCAGCGTCGGCGTCTGCATGGCCTTGAATGGTCGGGTCTCATCCGAGTGTTACCCCTAGGCATCTGATAAAAAAAAATTGTGTTGTTCGAAGGATTCTCATGTTATATTTGCTATTGTAAAGCTGACTGACTGAAACACTTCGCATGATAAAAGCCAAGAATGAGATGTCAAATGAAAAATTTCTCTCTACTTGCGCTGTTTTCGCGCGCTTTCTGCATAGGGCCGTATCAAGTCAATATGTGTTTATGTTATAGGTAGAGTGGTCGGTTGTGACATCGGAGTTCCGACAATGTTGAGCCGATCCAATGTTCATTTGTTTCCATGGATGTTACTGGAGCTGAGAAGTTAAACTGTAGCAATTGAAAATGTCCTTTTGATTAGTTTAATTTTCTGAATGTTTGAAGTCTAAAAAGAGTTCGGTAAACTTACCTATACTTATCTGCCTTTGCCCGATTTCAAAAGGGTTATTTGACGGTGCGGTAATTATTATGTAGTTCGATTTACCCCTGAAAATTCATTGGCTGTCCTTGGATGGACCCTGAAGCCTCTTGAACCTCCTCACTGGAAACCCCAACATCTGGTCGTGTCCGATTCACGCTACTGCTGATCCTAACCTAGAAGCAAGGGGATATCTACAAGCGCTAGCATCTAATTGGTATAAGCAGCAAAACTCTTGCCAACTCGCATTAACTAATGCCGCAGTCTGCGATTACTAGCAGGAAAAGTGCAGTTACGATGTAAATCCACGTGGGAGAACGGCTGTCATCAAGTATTGATCATTCTTGATTTCTGACATCCCATGATATTGTCGATACTAGCTCTTTTAGGTTTAGACAATGGTGATGAATTGCGTCTGCTTGTGGGTCACATGTAATGCAACACGGCTTTATATAAGTGCGTCACTTGAGCTGTCAAGTATTTTCAATGTAACATGTAACAAACATGGAAACAAACACTCAGCTAATCATGGATGGATTGAATGATGATCAGGCAAACAGGGGTAAGTGACCCCGCAGACTGGTGCTGGTGAGTCGTGACAGCCGAGGAGCCAAGTTTGGAAGCAGCCTGACAGCCCAACTCGACTGGTTTTCCTATCGCCATGATCCATCAGCCCCATCCGTCTTTCAGCCTCTAAGTGTAACCCCCAAAAAGCACCCCAATTCCCCCGAGGTGGGGCCCCCGCGCTACGACTAGTATATGCGCAATGACGTACAGTACGATTGGAGCCAAAACCATCTTGCGCTTACCACCGCTGGAGGCCTTAGCTCCGTTACTACCACCCTGTTAGGTAGAAATGCAGCGTTTCTTGATGTGCTTACTATGGACGTGTGATAATTTTCCGTACCTACGAAGCCTTCCGAAGGTTTCATTATCGCAAGTGAATAAATGTTTTAAGGTTCTCCGAATGTTTCCGGCCGTTGCGCGGACCCTAATTGCTCTCACGCATTCAGCTGCGCTCCGGTACCAACAATCTACCAATTGTGGGGAGATCTCGGGGTGTTGGAATGCAGCTGCAACCGAAGTTTTCCATTCTCATGGGGATCCATGAAGGCCCAGATTGAATTGTCGGCTGGTATTATTCGTTCCCGTTATTCGTCCCTGCCAACCTTTTAGAAATGTAACTAAGTGGATATTACTTGGGCGGGTATCATTCTCGGCAAACTGGAACAAGCCTTTTTTAGTATCCATCTTCCATCTTGTCCAGTATTACATCAGTTATTCTTACAGTCGTCTACGATGCGCTTTGTTTCGGAAGCAAAGCGAAGAAAATATCGTCATAATTGGCCCCAGCACGACCGTGGCAATAATAATAACTTTTCAATAGCTTGATTTTGTTTCAATGCGGCTAGACCAAGTCACCTGATGTCGCAAACTCGGTCTTTTCAGGGAAATATGCCGGATACTATCCCCAGATTCTCCCCAGACTCTCCAGACTCTCCACAATTGGGTCATGATCTAAGTCTAATTGGGCAAACCATACGAAGTATTGGATATGCTCGGTACAAGACCATAACTTGTAACAACAATATCCCTGTCAAGCTGTACCTAATACATGGACTGTCGACATACTGAGTCTTTCTGTATGTACCAGTGCCGGCGTGACACAAAGTCTATGCAGTCTGACTTAGGTTACCTGCCGCCGGGAATACTTAGCCGACTACTTCCATCTAGATCAGTCAGACCAGTCTTATCCTATCTTATATAAGGAGACCTTTTCCCCTCCCCGTTCCCGTTCCGTATTCCGTTTTCCGAACTTTCGCCTCGACAGTCTTAGCTCCCTTCTACTTTCTTTTTATCCGTCTCTAGGTATAAACTTAGGGGCCTTATAGACTCGGTTTGTGTGTGACTACGACAAGATGGCGGATTCAAGGATGAAGCAGCCTTACTTCGGCTTCAAGGGAAAATGGTTGACCTTCTGGATTACCGTATGCTTATACTCTTCTTCTAGTATGAACAGTCAAAGACTAACGCGTTTCCTGTAGTTTGCTTGCGCTACGGACATGACCCTGTTCGGTTATGATCAAGGTGTCTTCAGTATGTTTCCGTTGTATTGTTGTACAACTTTTCCAATTCTAACACTTTGGTTTCAGGCGGTGTTGTCATTTCGAAGGATTATCTCGACGTCCACAACCTCAATGGACCGGAGAACACCAGCGTATTATCTATCATTACGGCCATTTACACTATCGGCTGTTTCTTCGGCGCCATCACTGCATTTTACATTGGAGAGCACATTGGCCGGAAGAAGACCGTTCTTGTCGGTTCCGGGATCATGACCATAGGCGCAATTCTCCAAACGAGCTCCTTCAGCGTCCCACACATGATCGTTGCTCGTATCGTCACAGGGTATGTGCCACGACAGCACCATTAAGGCAATCCACAAGCTAATATGTGGAACAGCATTGGTAATGGAATCAACACAGCTACAGCTCCCGTTTGGCAAACGGAAACTTCCAAAGTACACAACAGAGGGAAACTTGTCATGCTGGAGATGGGCCTGAACATCTTTGGTTTCTCCTTGAGTAACTGGATTAACTACGGAATGTCTTTTGTCGGAGGCCCCGTCGGGTGGCGATTTCCCTTGGCTCTCCAACTCATCTTCTGCTTCATCCTTTTCACTACTATCCCGTGGCTGCCCGAGTCACCCAGGTCAGTTTTCCCCCGCTTCGCTGGTCCCATATGAGTTTTATATTCTAACCTTAACTCTAGGTGGCTACTCGCGCACGGGCGTGAGACTGAAGCTAGTATGATTCTCGCCGACCTAGAAGACAAGCCAGTCGATGACCCTTATGTCATTGCTGAGCGAGAAGAAATTGTCTATGGTATCGAGTATGAACGCCAGAATGCGATTAACTGGGGAGATCTCCTTCGCGGCCGCACCAAAGCTGGAACCAAGACCGTTCGGCGTTTGCTCCTCGGGGCTGGTACCCAAGCTATGCAACAATTTGGTGGTATTAATGGTACGTATAAGGACCGCCCCTCATTTTATCTAGTTCGTAATGTATACTAATTGAGAGATAGTGAGTATCATACACCTTCTGAACTTGGTGACTGGACTTGGATTTGCTTCAATACCTACCCCAAGCTAAACCACGACGGAGAGCCAGACTTGTGTCCATATGCATAATACTAACGCAAGATAGATCATGTCTTACTACCTCCCAACGGTCTTGATCGAGTCTGTCAAGCTCGAGGACAGCATGGCTCGCCTGATCGCGGCATGCGCATCGGTCGCATACCTGATTTCCGCTTTGATAGCAGCACCCCTTGTTGAAAAGGCCGGTCGTCGAATCATGATGATGATTTCGACAGTCATCCAGCTGTTCTGTTTCTTGATCGTGACTGTCTTACTTCACTATTCAGAGAAGCCGGGTTACGCTCACCAGGTCGAGACGGCCAAGGCTTCCGTCGTTTGGTTCATTCTTTACTACATGGGCTTCGGCCTAGGAATGCTGGGAGTAAGTCCAGACCACACTTGAGTCCGCCGGAAACAATGTTAACTTGGAGCCATAGATTCCATGGCTTTACCCCACCGAAATCAATTCGTAAGTCTAAGATTTTGTCTCGGAAGTTTAAGCGGCTTACGTGACTTTCTACGTGTCTAATACAATTGCTGACCTTTCATAGTCTTCCTATGCGGACTAAGGGCGCTGCTGTGGCCACAATGACAAACTGGATCACCAACTTTGTTGTCGTCGAAATCACGCCTATCGGTATCCAAAAACTGGGCTGGAAGTTCTACATCATCTGGGTAATAACCAATGCGCTGTTCCTTCCAATCATATGGCTCTTCTACCCAGAGACAGCCAACCGTACTTTGGAAGACCTGGACGCTTTCTACCGCGACAACCCGCCCCTAGTTCTCCACCGCGACCGCGACTCCACCTCGATACGCCGACCAGAGAGATTCATCCAGGCTCAAGGTCGCGACATAGAAGAAGCGGCAGAGAACCTCAGACGGCGCGGTTCCATCTTCGAACACGACGCAACGGAAAAGTCCATCAGCGACTGAGTTTCTTAGCCGTTTCACATATCCCCTGGAGGGTTTTATTAAATATTCATGGATCCTTACGAACCATATGAGCGCGTCTCCTTTCTTTAAGCTAGGAATTGTGCATTCGAGCATATTTTACGAATGCTAAAGCGGGAATTGCAAGACATGCATGGGATTTGACTTTCTTCCCCTGTGGAAGTCGAACAGTGCCCTTTCAGTCCTAGATTTTTTATGATACCACCCTGTCGTCTAGACCAAATTAAATAAAAATAGATTCCAATAAGTGAACTATGAATATACGTGTGAAATTGTATTATGAATTTAGGATCGCACAGGATTTAGGTTAGGTAGCCCGTAGTATACATCAACGAACAGAGTGTAAATAACAACATCAGGGGTATTTAGAACTTTGAATATCTTCCAATAGAACGTGCCAAAGTCCCCCCAGAGTTTAATGGACGGTAAGGAGGCCGACAAAATTTCTACCCCGTGAATCTAACAAAATACAAAATGACTTTCAATCCTTATTCTGCTCCAAGGATAAGTTGATTATGTCGATCTCTTCTACTGATAGTTAGCCTCTTCGTAAATCGTGGGGAAACGCACACCCGATGACCTTCCTAACTTGCAAATCTTCCCCGGATAATCAGCACTAGCGTGGCCCCGGATAATAACAACAACACCATGGACCAACATCGACGACTAGGCCTGCTCCTACCAGGAGTCATGGTCACGTACCCGGCTAGCAGACGGACGAATAGGACCGAACGGTTCCTAGACCACGTTGAACACTTACTGGAAGTAACTAACTACCCTAACTAGTAAAATGCTTGATGGACTTAAGGCTGCTCTAAGGAAACACCGTCGCGCGGCCCGAGCCTGATGACTATCCGTCTCCCTCATGACGTGTGCTGGCGATCTGGTCTCGGATATAGTTACACCGATACGACCTATACCTCGGCTCTCCCGCGCGGGATCGTACGAGGTCGAAGTTGTTGCTTTCACGATCGGCTTTCCCGTCGCTCATCGATTGGGCCTCGGTAGCCTTCCCGAAGAGTGAATCCGGTAAGTCGAATAGTCTGGATTGCAAGGTAACGTTGAATTGTATCCACATAGGATTGTTATTCATTAGTAGTTTTCTATTTGCGTTAAAATATTCGCGAGTAGACTGGACTTTGTCATTGTCCAAATAGGAGACTACCCCTGAACCCCGGAACTCCTGGGGTTGACTGATAGCTGAGGTCGCAAGAGAGGAAACTTCCATGTATGTGGGGCAAGATGACTTTATGATATACATACAGGTTCACTCATGTGATTTACATTAATTGTTAGGATTCCTCGATTTGGTAAGCCGAGTTAGGGTTCTAAGGTTAGTTGGGCGGTTGGAGATGCTCGGTTGGGATAGTCGACTTCATAGGATACACTGACTCTTGTGTGAATAGCGTACCCAGGTAATGAACGAGCTACCATGGAACACCTAGATATGAAAATATATTCAAATTATGTCTAAGCAATTGCCATGATTATGTACATTTTCTAATTATATCCATTACCCTTCACCATACCTTTCAACTTAACTATGGTGAAGAAACCTCAACATCGCCGATTGCATCTAGCCACTTAGACATAAACTAGCATTCGGTTCCAAAAATTCCTAAAGTAGCCCTTAAATAGGAGACTTATTACCTGATCAAATGCTCTACACTACATTCAAAATTGCCAAATGTCGTAAAACGTGGGTATTCCCTTTAATAACCCCTATTTTCTTATGTAGGTATTATGGCAAAATGATGTCTCGGATTCTTGGAAGAGATCTGAAATGAGAGGACATTGCTTACTCAAACATATATTTATTACTCTATTATTATCAATTAAGTAGTTATCTATACTTCCCTAAACCCCATCCCCTTAATCCCTTTATACCCTCCATACTGGAATACTAGGTATCAGCTTGCTCTAGGTAGTCAAACGAAACACCAGTCAAGTTGTTACGCCAATTTGGGGTTTTACTTCCCTTCAACCAAGCCTTGGCAGTTTCCTTTGCACATTTTGTCCCGTTTCAAGGAGACATTTTTTAAGAGAGAAGATCACAGTTTCTCGCTTGGATAGCCCATGTGTTGGAAGTATTCTTCAGCCTTCACGTAGTTATGATTATATATGACTTCTTTCCATAGCGCATTTAGGCAGCTCGCATAAATATTATTCTCCGTTACTGAGGTCTCTACTTAATCCTTGGTCGTCTGTGAACTTTCATGATTTCATACCCCCTATCTCCTTTCAGCGCATATCAAGGAGTAAATTCTAGACAAAGCTGGTGAACACCATACTGCCACACAGTCCAATATAAGCAGCTATTGATAAAATAAGTTTCTTGTGACTATCACATATGATTACACGAATTTATGATATATTAAGTCAGGTTCCAACCTCAGCGGCCATCTTTGTGAACCACTCCAGCACTCCATTTACCCGTATCTATGGGCAAATTTATAGGATGAACTATTCCAACTTAATTTACGCTATGATGATCAATGACTTGCCACTGGTGAAGAAAGAGTATGTTCAAGTCTAGAAAAGCACGCCTCACCGACTTCCTGTTCACCAAATCTATGCAACAGCCAAGTGATGGATTACTGTCTCCTCGAACTATCAGTCTCCAAATATTCATTAATACAAAGTCTCAGACTGGACCCTATTGGACGGTACCTAGGTAGACAATGATTCCTTGATACCATGTGGTACTGGGGACGGAGGTCCCTCCACGCCAAAGCCAGCCATGTCAATCCAGGGACGAGCCTGATTCGCATGAGACGTCGAGACACTCGAAAGCATCGCCTATCACCAACCTCATCGACGACTACCTCACGATAACCTCATAACCGATTATGCAACTGGTAGCAGGTGCTTAGGGCATCAACAGAGAAACCCTAGAATCAATTATTCCTCCCTCACCATCATCAATCCATCTTCCATCTATTTTCATTTCTTCTTCCTTTCCTTCTACACCATCAACAAGAAGTGTGAGTCTGCCTTCCACAACCATCTCTGCTCTGCAAGTAAGTCAATACCACAGAACAAGATACAATATCACGATTCCTGTTTCATTAGCTCCCATTTTCTACTTTTCAAAACAATACTGTACCACTGCTCAGACATTGCTCCGGCACTCTTCTGAAAAAATAAGCACCCAAGAAAAATAAGCACCCAATACCCATCTTCTTGTACTCCAGTAGCAATCATGTCTGCCCATTCCGCCTCGGACCTCAACTCGGAGGCCCATTTCGAAGTAGGTGCTCGCGCTGTTTTCTTCGCCATGCGCCAACGTGCCAATACTACCGGGCAGATGCCCAACACCCCCTCCACTCCTACTGAGGCGATGCCTGCTTCGCCTGCTCATGCGGAGGGCTCCGACCCTGTCACCCCCGTCATGTCTGAAGGACGATCTATCTCTGTCGAGGAGTTGTTCGCCTCCTCCATGTGTACGGAGGGCCCCTCCAGCACTCGTGCATCCCGCGCTTCGAGCGTCAGCCATGGAGAACCTTCGCCTTCGCGCATGTCCGCAGCGAGCGTCGGAGATGCTTCCGATCAACTTTTGTACTTCTATCCCAACGCGGTTCACTTCACCGACGCTATGCACGAGGCTCACCGTCGCTTGAACGACATGTCGCGTGGTGCTCCCATGCCCGAGCCTCCCCCTGCGCCCGTCGATCACCCTCGCGCGGCTCCGTACAATGTCCTCTACGTCCCCCAAGGTACTCACGGCAACGCCGGACACAACGGTTCATCGAACCCTTACAACCGCTTCCCTTTTGTGACCGCACATGATCTCATCCGTCTGAACACTGCTGTGTACGCCTCCGACATTTGGGGTTTTGAGTAAGTCTATAAATTTCCCCCTGATCCCTTATCACTTACCCCTATCGCGATAATGCTAACAGCTTACCTTAAAGGGAAATCGTAGATCCGGTCTACCTTCATCATGAGACGATTCAGGCCTCAGTTATTCAGTCTTACATGTAAGTATCTCCCCTTTCATCCTTTTTCAATAACATCACCACTAACAGGTCGTCGCCTAGGTCTATTGGCCTCATCATCGTGCGTAGCTCCATCACGCTCTTGGTCCACCTCCCGGTGCTCGACGACCTCCCCAAGCTAGTCGACAGGTTCTACCCTTCTGAGAGCTCCGACGTCAAGCGCAGCACCATCTACCTCGACGAGGACCCGCACATCGTCAAGCTGCTCATGCTGATCGCCTACAACGTCTGGGACCTGGGCAACATCATCCTCGCGCGCTACTTCACCGCGGACCTCATCGCCGCCATGCACCTGGCCCAGAAGTGGGGCTGCAACGCCGGCATCTGCCGCAAGCTCGGCTTCTTCCTCGCCAAGAACCGCGACCAGCTGACGACGTACATGGAGGGCGTGGACTACACGATGGAGACGGTCCAGGAGCAGGAGAACACGCTGTCCGAGATCCAGGAGCTGTACTTCCTGTACCGCCGCCTCGCACCCCGCCTCAAGCCCTTCCCCGACTGGTGGTTCGGCGCCTGGGCCATCGACGCCACGGCCGACGCCTTCCTCAAGGACCGCATCGACATCCACGAGGTCCACGCGGGCGCGCACCTGAAGAAGCAGTTTCGCGACGTGATCCTGGAGGCCCAGCAGTATGAGATTTCCGACGGAATCGCTATCTGATCTTGCGCAAAAGTAATACCAATTGATTCTGGTGTTCTTGTTGGGGCTGCTTTCGCCAATACTCTCGACCGTCCCCACTAGCACCAGCCACAGTGTTGCACTTGTATATTTGTTATGACGATGGAAGTCATTCAAATCATTTGTTAAGGAACGATTACTCGGTTACGGAATTGTATGCACTTGGGCATGCCTATTATCACTCTACACTTGCATTAGTACCGGCCTGATCCATGACTTCGCATGGAGCTCATTATTATTCGAGGTTTCGGAGAAGGTTGTTCACCTAATGAGGAGTGTTCGTTTTCATTTTCTTTCCTTTTGTCTTTTATTTTTTCTTCTTTTCTTTCCTGTAAGGGGACGCAAGATCATGTAAGGGGGAGGGTGATGACACTTTGCAAGACGGAGATTAGATTTCCTTGTTTTCTTTCTTTCTTTTCTTCGAAGGCTCTCGTACACGAAATGAGTCCTTCTTTAGTTTCCTAAGATTTTACTTGCCCTAAGATGTTACGCACACGGAGGATTACCTCTTCTCAAACACATCGTCAAACACATCGACAACATCTACGGAAACTCGCAAAAAACACAGAAAACAATTTTGGTAGGCTAGATAGTGGTCCAATCAAGACTCACCGCTGTTTACCCTAAACCTGATATGAATCCTGATCGTGAAATAGTAGTGACCTGGAAGACTTTTAGTATGCCTTCGTAGCTTAATCTCTTTAAACACTAACTCTCCAACCATAGAATGCTAACATTCCAGAGTTTCCAGGTTCCCATTCAAACCCACACTTTTATAATGTACGAATTCCAGGAAAGGCGTGATATCATCTAGAAAGTCCCCAACCCAAAATTTGCCTCAAAGCATAGGTAGGTTTATAATTACCCTTATCCCATAATACTATTGTGTGGATGTTGCATACATACATATAATCTCCTTACAAGTAAACATTTCATGTCTGTACCTAGTATAAACATCTAGTATCAAGTATGATGCGCAGCGTGAACAGAGCCATCCAAAAAGAAAAGAATTATCTACAGACAAAGCAGTGTGGTGCACATGATTGGCCTGTAAGGAACCACAGACGCCGGACCCGGGTCCGGCCGATCGGCCCCACACACGGACTGACCTCCAAGTAACCTCCGCAAACCTTACCAAATCAGTCAATATAAAATCCGGACTTACTAATTAGGAAAGTATCACGTACGCATCTCTATCTAGCGATCTACGGTCACTACTCTAGAACACAAGTAATAGAAAACTTTGGAAAAGCCATATCCCCTGCGAAATTCCATGCCCTCTAGATTGTAGTCAAGGGATGAATACCCCTCGATGTCAATGTCCACTTCAATTGTATTGTATGAGTAGAATTATCTATCATTATTCATGCCATGTATAAACTCCCATCTCGATAGACCAATGTCCCTCTGATAACCTATATGAATTATCGTCGCCGAGTATAGACAGGAGCGGTCGCTTCAGACCCTATCGAGCCTCTCGAAGCCAGGTTGGAAAATCCATCATCGTTGCTCTCCGTCGTCAAAAGGCATGCAGTGATGCGTGTGTAACATGCCCCGATGCTAGTCATCATTTCGACCGCACCTCCCTCTAGTCCGTAGTGAGCCTCCATAACCCATCGCCTAGGTAATGTGCGTCCTCGACGACAGGCCCCTTGCCCTTCTCCTTGACCTCCTTGGTGCCAACGACGAGGAAGCCCACGGCGCAGGCCTCCGTCTTGCCCTCGGCCCTGATGACGACCGGCTCGCCCTTCTCCAGCTCCCGCGTCCACCTCTCATCCTCGTCCAGCCCTTCCTTGCCCTCCTCGTCGCCGACCGTGTAGACACCCGTGGGCAGGCGACCCCCCGCGCTCGTGAGGCCGGGGGCCATGAGGGTGGCGCCGGAGAGGACGAAGCGGATGGCGCCGCGGTCGATGCGTATGCTGGGGAAGGCGGCGGGGAAGCGGTGGACGAGGCGCAGGTGCGGCAGCAGGGTGGAGGTGTCGTGCTGGAAGAACAGCGGCTGCGACTCCAGCACGTACAGCGTGCACCGGTCCGGCAGCTTCATCGCCTCCAGCGACCCCTTCTTCGGCAGGATCTCGTCGATGTACGGGTTCAGCAGCGGGTACGTCGTCAGCAGCGACTGCCGCAGCGACCGCTGCACCGACGACTTCAGCTTCGACTTCGGCGCGCTGTTTATCCTGGCCGGTTGCGAAGGGGGGTTAGCTTTTTTTGGTCTGGGGTAATTGGGGGACGAAGATGGAAAGTACTGAAGGGGGGTGAACTTACTCCTTCTTGAACATCTTGCTAAGGTTTACGGCCAATTGACCTGTATCACATAGATTAAATAGGTATTTAGACGTATGTTCTTTTTCAATGGAATGGATGAAGCTTGTGAAAGTTTGGAGGGGCAGTCGATTTCAAAAATGCCCCGCAGTCGCACTTCAGCGCGGGGCAGACACACTTCTACCCTTGCTCCCGGCTTAGCGGGGCAATCGGTACGAGGGTACTCTTACTCTTCCTCATAGGTATGCGCTTCTTAACTTGCTGTTCTTTCCATCTACGAAGCCCGGGTGTTGATTAAACGCCAGGATCACCCGGTCCTTCGTCATCGGAGGTTAAACAGAAGTTAAAAATATCAGAAGCCATCAAGGTGTCTTACCGGAAACAGGCTACTCGTCTATTACATAAGCAAAGTATGTGACCACCACGTGATTCCCTCGTGGCGCTTGGCTGCCCTGTTTATAAGAAAACGTATACGTCATCGCGTACGATGGCTGCGAAACGTAATTGTTGCTTGCCTAGAACTGCCAGGCTTTAAACTAAGCAACTCCTCTACATCTCAATCCTTTCGAACCAACCCACCTACCAAATCTACTCCACAGCTTCACCCAAACAGAATTCATACGCTGTAAATTTACCTAATTATTCATCAGAAATACCAAACAACATGCCTCTCGTCATCCCAGGTATCACCGGCAACTCCGACGACAAGACCGCGGAGTGGACCAACAAGCTGATGGGCAAGACCGTGTCCGACAACAGCCACAGCGAGACGGTGCGTACGATTGCATTTCCAACCTACCTCTTGCAGTATAATCTGCAGATGAGCACACCAAATAGCTAACCGTCGCTAGAACTTCTGCAAGAAGGATCTCCCGCAAGCGTGTCGCGTCATCCAGCCCGGCATGCTCGTGACTAAGGATTACGTCCCCGACAGGCTGAACGTCCACGTCAAGGACGACGGCACCGTCCACCATGTCCAGCACGGCTGAGCGTTACGTCCGTCCTGATGACGTGCGGCTCGACGATGCCAGGCACCGAGCTAGATAAAGCAGCTTGGTATGGAGTCTTTTTCGCCGGCAAAGGGGCAATGTGTTATATTAGGTTTTTTATCTTTTAAGTATGAGCAATGAGCAATGTATTAGTTCAATCATATGTGTCTCATTGCCGTTCATATGTTGGGTCGCTGATGATTCCACTGATATTTGGCTCTGTGAAGAAGACATATCAAGTCAATTGTAGCAGATTCCAAACCTGATCCATCGGTGTCCTCCCGAGTGTCCCTCTCTTCGTTATCAATGCCCGTTTCCACCATTACGTATATTTCGAGAAATCTATCGCTACTGGTTGCTACGCCTTGCCATATTCACTATCGGCAGGATACTGTTAGTTTCACAACGCACTTGATGGGTCGTAGTAGTTACATATCAGCTTCGTTGACGCTACTGTACTGATAGAGACAGTCATTGCTACTAAAATGAGATATTTGATCGAGTTCACGTCAACTCTCTTGAGCTATCCATTGAATCATGAATCTTGAATAGATCCAGACCTGACATCATACTACACTCGTCGACGACGAGTATATCTGTCTTCTCAAATAAGCACAGAATATGGTGGGAAGACCTTCTGGCCAAATGCATGCCTGCTTCATGGGGTTCCATACTATTCTATCCTCTCAAATCAATATATACGTTACTATATGTCCAAATGGGGAGACGTACCTCAGGTACCCCTTGCGGCTCCGTTGTAGTAGCCTGTAAGGTATTGAGATATGATTCATTGTATATCGTATCCACACGTCTGCTGAGCATCCTCATCAGCGACATAACTCTTGTTTGGTTAAGGTGGCAATGAGTTGCCACCTATACATTTGAATTGGCGGTGCTGTTCTGTGAGCACGTTTCATGTTGTCTATAGCCAGAGACTTTCCCATCGGGTTGTCTTGGATAACACTGCTGGAAAATTAACATAGCTCATATGTCGTCTTAGATTTAGATGTATATATAGGTAGGTACATATATAATTAAGTTTTGAGAATGCTATGGGTAAAGATAGGCGGCAAGACTCCGTTGAATATTACCTATCTTATTCAAGTCTACTGCAAATTATGAGATATCAAATTCCTGGATGAAGGATCCATTTAGCTTGTTTATAACAGCATTGTTAATTTCAATGTAGCTGTGAGTATGAATGCAAGTCTATGTAACAGTAATTGTTTAGGTGGAGAAGTGAATGGCAAGCAAAGAAGGAGAAATTGGTCATCCGATTTTAGTCATCCGACTTAACGATGACATATTAATTTGATATTATTTGCTCTATTACAGCAACTTCCATTAACCTACTAACCTATATGAGTAAGTTGAAGTTTCTAGGGATCAAACATACAGATGGCAATTGCTTTGCCTCCCCGTGTGATCACCTAAATAAGGCTATATGACTAGCCAGGTTAAATGCCTATGTGTTTGAAGTATTACCTTGCCAAATAAAACTGGTGACTGCTTTTGAGTTTGTGTTTTCCAATAGGTAGTAACTAGTTCATAAATATTATTATACCCCTTTGTTTACAGTTGACGCCCTTTATGAGTACATGTGATTAGAATTTCTAATGTCATTTATATCCACCTGAACTAAAGGATCATACCTTGATTATATCTCAAATATGCCATACTAAGAAATGGTTAAAAGTTCAAGTCGAGATTGGTCTATGGTCTTTTACGAGTCAGAAAGGAGAGTGATTATAACAGTTTATGGGTTGTTACCCCTTTTCTCGGTTCAGGTTTTTAAGACTGACGTAAACTTTTGATGCCCAACAAATTGCTCAAAATTTATCGGGATTAATGTATGGTTGTACCTCATAAATACCTAGGTGACTAGAAGAATACTTGGTAAAATGAAACCGTCATAGGGCATCACCCAAGTTCGCGAGCCTAAGAGCACGTAGACGTAGGGATGTGGTTTTGTGAGTCGGCTTATGAATGTATTGCAAGTCCCCCACTCTTGACCAAAATCCACAACACACATTCACGTATACCTTTGAGAACTAAAATCGAAAGCAATAAGCGTAGAGATGTTACCAAAATATCTAATATGATTTGAACGTTAATGTATCTTGATATTATATCTATTAGGTGGTCGAGGAACTATATGGAGCTGGCACCTACCTGAACCCTTGAATTTACCATAAAGGTCTTCTCAAGTACCTACTGCAGCGCATTTCATCAATCTCATAAGCCGAAAGACCCAGATTCCAAAATTTTTATCATGTTGAAGCCATGCTTCTCAGTCCCGGATATGTTTATCTTCAAAGTAGTCTAACGAGTCTTCAACTTCGAGCCCGATAGGTCGCAATTCTCAAATTCCCGGTCTTCGTCATAAGGGTGGACACGAATGAAACGGCATCCGTTGCCGTAAAAGACATGCCTGCTGTGGCGGATTGCAGACCGTGGATCGCGACGAGTATTTCGACCGTCGAATTTGGTAGTCGGCGAACCATAAGTGAGGCACATTCCCTGTTACTAAAAGTCACTGTTCGCTATCTTTAAGGGTCTTCGAGGTCACTAAATCCCAGTCCGGGCCAAATTCTTACCGTGACGTGCCCTAGACCAAGGTACGCCCTATTTCAGTATGACCGAACAAAAGATGTGTACTGTCAACTTGATATGATATCGCCAATGACAGTCGCAAAGAAAGCATGAAGAGTTTAAATTGTAATAAGAAATAATAAGATTTCGAAGCCTATAAATATAACTTGGCTTGTTTTCCTTTTTTTTGCGACTTCAGCAAGTCGAGTGTAACTCCTTCTAAACCCCTTTTGGTTGGCGTCTTCGGCTAAGCCACTCTCTGTCCAAAGTCTTCAGCCAACACAAAGCAAGGGGGGTACAGCCTTAAATTGCCGAATTCGTCCTAATCTGTTTCGACTTTGGAGTAAACCCTCGTCGTGGAATAATTTATTGTAATACAGTCAAACCTGGCCATAACGAATTAATAAAAACACGGGTTTGGATTCGTTATGGCGAATATTCGTTATGGAATGAAAGTACTGTATACATGAATTTACTAGGAAATCCCATATATCTACTTGTACCTATACTTTGATCCTAGTTGAGCTATGTAATAAGTAATATTTCCTTCATATTGTGCCTTATATTATGCTTTAAACGAAAAAGTATATTGACCATAACGAATTTTTTGGGTGGTGCGTTGAAATATCTAACGAATTTCGTTGTGGAAAAGAATTCGTTAAATTACATACAAAATCGTTGTGTACCGTAGATAAATTCGTTATGGCGAATATTCGTTATGCAAGGTATTCGCTATGGCCAGGTCTGACTGTAGGTACATATCAATCTATCTGCCGCGGGAATATGCATTACGCGGGTGGTTGGGGGCTTAACGTAGACAATTGCCAAGGACCCAAATTGGCGGTGCTAGAGCTGAAAAAAGGGGGTCTGATGTTTTTTTCCATTTAAATTTTTTCGACAACTTGCATTGAACTGCGATAAGGCAAATCCTTCATAATGCATAGTGTCTACATACCTACCCAGGTATGTACACAGGTAGTAGGCTACTATTCTGCATATTGTACATCTGTAGCCAGTCCTACGTTACGTCGAAAAGATCAACAAGGCTTGATCAACATGACTTGCAGAGAGAATCACTCGTTAGCATACGTACCTAGTAGGCAATATGAGAGATTAGCATAAGTCATTACTTGAAAAGTTGTCGGAATTTCCCTGTGAGTACTTGGCAAGTCGCGCTGGCGAACATCTTGGAATTGTATGACCAGAACCGACACATACAACATACATTAGGTACATAAATATGTAGGTAGTATGTACGTAGTATCATTATCCGATATTGTCAGACAGATCGGTTATCTCTTTGGTCCTATCCGTCATCCGTCTCTGAGACCCCCAGACTGCTTACCTTTGACTCTAATTGGCTGAACCGTTTCTTCTCGTCAGCATCGCCCAATAGGTGACAGGAACCAAGATGACTGCGCCGTCCTGCGGGCTGCGGGCTGCAGAATATGCAACATGGCACCTGGGATTATGTTTGACTGAAAGACTACCCCGATATACACCTAGGTCCTAGGGAGGTAACAATATCCATATCCATATCCATATCCTGATTCGTCCCGCGCGTGCCGTACGAAAATAGGTCTCATTCTAACTACCTAAGCTACCTAAGCCTCAATCTCATTTCCCACTTACATAGTACACATGTCTTATGTACTTATCAGCTAGAAGAAAGTTCTTTGCTGTCGCTACCCGACCATTGGAACATGGAGAAAAAAGCGAAAAAGCTGCAAATGTACTGGCTAGTTCTATTCCATCCCCCATCCCCCTTACACTAGTTAGCTGGTTAGGCCCTGTCGACAAGAGAAAAAGACCCTGAGAAGTATCACGAACGGGGCTAGACCTCACTAGCCTAGCTACATCTGGACTTTCCAGCCATTAGGAGGATACATTTTCTTACATATTCAGCTGCACTCCCATGCGCTCACGTCTCTCCAACCCTTTTTCTTCCTCCTGCTGTTTGCTTCCTGAATCTTGCCACTTTCCATCCCGTCTTCCCTACGTTAGCTTTGGTACGCAGGTCTATCTTGCGTGTCTTGACTAAACCGTCAGGGTCTGACCTGCTGCTACCTTGCCAAGCGGTGAATACGAATTATAAAGACGATTGAAGAAAAAAAGCCCGAGAAGGAAAGATACGCTAGAATACTGGATATTAGGGGAAAAACAAAACAGAAAACATCGAACGGTCAAATCGTTAGCGTCAACTCATCGAGATTTGTTACTTCTGGAAAGAGGAAACTGACTCGGTCTGAACTCTTGCCGTCTACCTATCGACGATACCTACCCGTTTGGGTAACTTACAACCTCAAGTTCTCGATTGTCCGTCCCGAACATCCGTTCATACACAACACAGCCAGCACTTCCAAATCCAGGATTAACCACGGCATCCATCTTTAACAAAAAAATGCACGTCTCACGATCATCATCAGCGGCGGCGCTCCCGTCGACCCTGCTGCCCCTCCTCCTGCTGCTCCCGGGCTCGCTCCTCGGCGTCTCAGCATCGTCGGTGGCGGACCGGTCCGCATGCATCCGCAGCAGCGCCGTGTCGCTCGCCGCAGCCGCAGCCTGTGGCGACAAAGGCTCGCTGGAGCACTGCTTCCGCACGGCGCGCGAGTACGTCGAGGCGGGCGACCTGGAGCGGTGCTTCCGGAACGCCGGATGCACGAACGCCGAGGCGGGCATCGAAGCCTCCTTCGTCCTCCACAGCTGCGACGCCGGGCAGTCCGTCGCCGAGCTGCGGCGACGCCGGCCTGAGCCCGTACCCGGTGAGACCTTCTTTCTTGGAAAAAACTTTTGCAGCAAGCAGATGGGAGCGGTATAGCTAACCAGGCTCTAGGTCCGACCCCCGCCCCCGTCCCCCAAGACACCACCACGACGGCGGCGGCATCCGGCGCGTTCACGCCGTCGATCCAGTGCAGCACGTCGACGGACATCACGACGTCGTCGTGCCCGATCCAATCCACGGGCACCGAGTCCGGGTCGACGCTGCCGTGCTTCGAGACCACGGTCGCGACCTCGGTCTGCGCGGCGGCGAACCTGTGCATGACGGACAAGAACGGCGTGGACATCTGCATGGTGCGCAAGGACGGGCTCGACACGGGCGGCCTCGTCGTCACCATCTTCCTCGCCGTCTGCTTCGCCGTCGGCTTCGCGACCCTCATCTTCTTCGCCTGCCGCGACAAGCGCTCCGAGCGCAAGCTCCGCGCCCGCAAGGAGGCCGCCGCCATCGCCAAGACGAACGCCGCCAACGCCACCAGCACCATGGCGCCCATCGAGGAGACTGCTATCCCCCCTAAGCGCGAGCCCAGCCCTGCTCCGGGCTCGAACCCGTTTGCCGACGGGCCGAGGTATTAGGCCTTCCTTGAGAAAGAGAGAGAGAAGGGGGAGTGACGAAGGGATATGGGATATGAAATGCATACGGCCGGGACGGGAAGCTGGGGGTGGGGGTGGAAACCGCATCTCCTACGATGGCGTGGCTGAGACAAAGAGTTGCGGGCCATGTGGAACTATACCTACCAAACCAGGACGCGCGTGGAGGGAGGGGACTAGGAAAGTCGGGAACTGTTGACGTTAAATATTAAACCATCGCGAAGCTTGTTTAGATACCTCGGGGCGCGCAGTCTTTCAGATCTTCCGTTGCGGGCGTTTGAATTGTGGGAGAAGCCAAAAAAAAAACATTTATTTCCCCGTTTTTATACTTACATTACCTGTCTTGTCTCTTAATGGCATGAGGAATACCATATGATCGACGTGTAAAGAAGTGCTTGGAATGGTACATCGAGTTGTCGTCTACCAGGGTGAAAGGAGTGCGTTCTTTGGGCTTCACGTTTCTCTTTTTAATCCGGGTATATACCCAGGTATGCAATGGGCAAGGTTCTCTACCTGCTGGAACCGAAGCTGTGCTTTGTCTGCCGGTAGTACTGTCAATATTGCTACCAAATTCAGCAACTAGCTTGGAATTATCTACGCGTGGAACATACATATCACGAAGACGTCACTATATCATGTATAACGAAGGCGCTATTATAGTTGCTAGTGGCACGACACCCCATCTATTAGAATGGCCATACGGAGGACGAAATAGAAAAGAGATAAAGAGTCTCCCTGTTTTACTGTATTAGCTCTATTACTACCACTTAATCAAGCTCACCTTGGTATTTCAACCCCCCCGCGCAACCCATCCGCTGTGAAAGGGGCTTCCATGAGAGAACCGCTCCTATTCATCGCGGTATTATGATATAAAGCTATTGACAAAGCGACATGCCGCCGAGGGCAAGTATGGTTCCTTCACAGAACCTCTGGCATCACTTGTGCTGTTACAAAAACGCACTTCACCAACATGTACTCTGAAACATATTTGATTACGGATGCTCAACGTAGGATTCCCATTCATAATAATGACCTTCTTAACGGCCCTAAAATCGGGTTCATGTGAGAGAAAGAGGTACACGCTTCCTCCTCTCCCGCACAATGCTCTAACAAGGCATATAATACTCCTGCGTGTTTTCCGACGGGTTTCCGATAAAGGGAGGTACACGTCGAGCTACTGGTTACAACGGTACCGTTTGCCTGCTCACCCAGCGAAACGGCCCAAAAGGTATACGAGAAACTCTGGCGAAGTCGAACTCACCTCCGACTCCAGGTACAGAAGAGAGTCCCAACATGATCCTAACCTCGATGCCCACTTTCCCTCTCTTTCTGATGTCTGAAATATCTCCACCGTCACAGGCCCTCGTAACAACTCTCGTATGACTCCTAAGCAACTCGAGGGGCTGTGGCAGCGTGATTAGGTGAACTAGTCCCTACAACTGGGCTACCGATCTCACCGGGCGCTCCCACGCTTCGTGCAAACGGGGTCGGCACCGGTCCTCCATCGGCTTCGAACCGGATGGAGACTTTATTGTTGCTATCGCGTCGAACATCGAAACTTCCACCCCCGTTCTGAGGATTGCCTTCGGTTTCGCACATGTCTAACAACTCTGCCTCGGAAACAGGTTCTTGTCCTGGTAGGATGAGAGAGTCCACGTGGCCCTTGATGGCAGACAGGTCTATGTATCTGTCCGGATCTGCAGCATGAGTCTCCAAGTCTTTGCACGCGCTTACGAGCATCTGACGGACGGCCACGGACCGAGGCTGGGATGTACGCATGCCGGGAGCCGGAGCACCGAACGTAGGATTCGGCGGCCATGCTGGGTTGGCGAACCCGGGCGGCGGAGAAAAGACGCTCGGGGGACCCCACGTGTTAAGTGGCGAGCCAACGAAGGGATCGATGAATGGGGCGCTTGGGAACGGTGGTCGGGCTCCTGGAGCAGCGGTACCTCGGCGGGAGGAGTTGAGAGCCCCAAAAGGCTCGTCCGTATCGTCAAGCAAGGCACTACTGCCCAGATGATTACTTACGTCGTCGATATCTGCGGATAGGTCATTGCTCCTTTGTCCATGGACCACACTTCCCGGTCTACCAATCGGCGCGGGAAGCGGTGCGGGTCTGCTAATTGGCTGAGACGGTCCACCGGTTAGGGGAGCCCCATCGAATGAGGCCGACGCTTGACGCGAGTGCGACGGTGGCTGTCCCGGTGCGCTCTCTGGAGAGAAGCCCTGATGATGCATTCCAGGTATGGGCTGCTCCGGTGTTTGATGAAAGCCGGGCGGCACGTGTGCGTGGGGCATCGGAAATGCTCGACCGCCCATAGGGCTAGGGGCGGAGAAACCGGGTGGTGCAGGCATGCCCATAGGACGAAAGTTCCCAGGAGGAGGGAAAATGGGCTCATGCATTCGGTTGAAACCAGGTGGCATTTGCGGAGGTATGATGCCGGGCGGGTATTGCATCCCCATGGGAACCCCCATGTTGAAGGGCGCTTGATGGGAATTGGGAGGACTTTTAACTCCTGCGTGGAGAGGAGACGCCGGCTGGAAAGCGGGGGGGCCTCCGCTGGTTGGCCCAGCGGAGGTCTTTCTAAGTGGACCAATAGGACCAGGGCTGTTGTGTGACGGAGTAAGTGTATGCGGTGACGCATTTTGGCTTGGACCGGACGCAGAATGAGAGGCTTGTGAAACTGATCTAGCAATCTCCTGAGATGTGGCGCGAGGGTTTATGGGCGTCGGAGCTTTTGGTAGAGCAGGAGTCGCGACGGCAATCTGAGGTGATGGATGGTTCGTCAGAGGCTGGTGAGGGAGTGCAGGAATCGAGACGAGATGCGGTTTCTTTGTCGGCGCCGTCGGAATAGGAGCTGCAGGGGTCACGGCTTTGGTTGTCGCCTTTTCCTTTTCTTGCTTCAACTTTTCCCTGGCGTCGCGTTCAGCCTTCGCTTGGGCCGCTCTTAACTCCTTCTCCCGCTTGTCTTTCTCGTGCTTCTCTCTCCTTTCTCGAGTCTCGCGCTCCTTAAGCTCACGGGCCTCTTGCTCCTTTCGTCGCTGCTCATCCTTGATCTTTCTCTCGCGCTCTTTCGCTTCGCGTGCCTTTCGTTCTTGCTCTTGCTGCTTCTCTTTTTGCTCATTAGCGCGTCGCTGTCGCTCTAGCTCCCTTTTCACACGTTCCTCCTCTTCAGCCTTTTTCTGGGCATCCTTCTTCTTTCGTCTTTCTTCGGCCTTGAGCCTAGCTTCTTCGGCACGTCTCGTCTCCTCATGGAGACGGGCTGCGTCTTCCTCTGCTTTGGCCGCATCCCGCCTTGCCTTCTCCTCCAGTTGCTGTTGCTTTTTCTGCGCCGCCTTGTCTTTTCGCCTCTGTGCTTCCTTTGCCTTCTTAGCCTTGCGCTGGCTCTCTTGCGTCTCTTCCTGCTCGAGCTCCTCAAGAAGTTTCTCTTGCCGTTCTCTGGCGACTTTCTCTCGATATGCGGTCAGTACTCTTTGCTCGAACATGCGCGCAGCAAAGATCTGGAACATTCTACGGCCCTCTTCCATACGCTGCTCCTCAGTCATCGGGTCCTGTATAGAAGATCAGCGAATGGCGCACCCGCACCGGAAATTTGCTAGATACCTCTTCTTCGTCATAGTCTTCATCCTGACTATCATAATCCTCCTCCTCCTCTTCGTCCTCCTCGAACTCATCATCCTCAGGAGGAGGAGCGTGGTTGTGGGGAATAGGTAGCGAGGCGCCGTTAACAGCGTGGCCATAACCCCCGCCAAAGTGGTCTTTGGCGTCCTCCTCTCGCGCCATCCTCCTCTCGGCCAGCTGTTCCATCATCTCAATGAACTTCTTGCCGTCGTTCTTGAGTAGATCGTCTGCTACAGTAAGAATGCCGCCTAAAATATGTTATTCAAACACGTTGGATACACGTATGAATCTCAGACTATAGCTTACCTTTCACGGTCAGACTTTGGCCAAAGTTGAAGAAGTCATTGGGATAGGGGTCGCGAGGGATCTCTTCGGGCTCGTCCTCGTCCTCGTCCTCATCTAGACCGTCGACGTCACTATACTCCTCGACGTCGTCTTCCTCGTCATCATCGTGATCCATATGTTCTACTATGCGACCGCGAGACGGCGGATGATTTGGGTATCGAGATGGCAAAGCTCCGGGAGGATGTAGTCCACCCATAGGTCCGAATCTCTTGGGTGAGAACATGGGCGGCGCATTCGGATGGTTTTGAGGCTGATTCGCAAACGATTCTAACTCCTGGTAGTATGCGTCGTAGAGACCTTCCAACTCTTCCTCGATGGCCGTTCGCTTGCGCCCGCAAACAGAACAACTGCAAGTCTGCTTTTGTTGTTCCTTCATCTTCTTCAGAACAGCATCCTTCTCCACCTTGACCAACGATTTTCGTTCGTCTTCTCCCAAGCCCAACCAGAACTGCTTTATTCGTTCGCGCTCCTCGGGCGCGGAAGTGTTCCATATCGTCTCTTTAGATATGCCGGAGGGTATGTCGGGTATAGGTTCCTCGCCAAGTCCCTTCTTCTTCTTCTTCTTTGACTTCTTAGACTTCCCCGCAGTTCCGTTGGTAGATTGGTTGAAATCATGATTGTCATCATCACTCTCGGTCTCGTCTCCCCAGTCCTCTCCATTTTGTGTTATATTGTGAGACAGATGGACTTCGTGCGGAATGGCGTCTCGCGAGTTGTGTGCGTCCTTTCCCTGCGACCTCGCTGCAGCAGGCAAGGGTGCGCTGCTCGTGGAGGCTGGACTAGGGAGACCATTGGCGACGACCTCTCCCTGCTCGGCAGCAGCCTTCGCAGCAGCTTTCGCCCGACGCTTTTGTTTCTTGCGATTCACTGGCTGCGCGGGGGCAACGTCGACAATGGGTGGTGGGGCACTACTCGGAGCGCCTCCCCTTGAAGATGACGTCGTAGTCGGCGATGGCTGAGCGGGGGGAGTGGAGGTTGAGGACTTGGGAACTGAAATATACTTTGTTCCATCCTTGTTTGTGTACTTAGCAGTGGCTTTCGGAGTAGACGATGCGGGAGCCTGTGCGGCCGGCTGTCGGTTGTTGTTTTTCGCAGGCATTGTCTACCTGAAGAGGAGGTAATGGCGGTTATGACACGAGGGCGAACGGAGTCATGTGCGATGTACTAGCAGGAGAAACTCCAGGTCAAACAGCTGGATAGTGGGCGTCACGTCTTTTCTAGATGCAGGTCTCAATGATTCAGCTCGGATTGTAAGTATTGGCTAATGAGTTGGATGAGTAGCGTAGCAAAGCAGAGCAGAACAGATTTGCTTTGTTTGGCGAAGCGAAGCCAAGTTCGCCGTCGTTGCCCCTCTCCAACGTGGGAAATTGGCGACAGTCCGATCCGAAGTAGACGCCGCAATTTTACAAATACGTATGATATTTCCCTATTTTCCCTATAATACCCTAGTCAGGTAAAATATGTTGATAGTGTAAGCCAAGGGTAGAATCGGATTTTGATTGGCAGATGATTATTGTAAAAGTTGTTTTATTGATTCAGATAGACGTTGTTGTTGACTGACGGAGAGAATTGAGAATTTGTTATGTTGTCGGTTTCTAAGTTCAACGTTTCTGGCTTTTGCAAATCAAAAAAAAGACGTCGAAATCTAAGGTAGGCAGGTACAATCTTCAAAGTAACAAAGTAGTACGTACCTGCTATTGAATCTAATTGGATCCTTCACTGGTGGTTTTCATCAAAACCTTACCTAAAGGCAGTCCCAAACCCCGTGGGCCTTGATTGCTTGGGCAGTTTAAACGCTCTGTACTAGGTACCTGCCTACTTTCCCGCAGCCTCACCTTTATCAGCCCCCAGTTTTGCCGGTCGGCAAGCTGGGATTGGTGATAGGTACTGATAAAATGATAAGTAATCTAATCAGGGACCTTGGACATTGGAAGTCAAAGTCACATGATCACATTACCCCTCTACCATTCATTTGCTTATTATTATTTTTTTCCATAGTAACGGATTACCTACCATTCTGCACTTCTGCCATTTAAAAAGTTGACTGATGGAAACAATCCCATCCTAAAAAACACCCAGCAATTGGGGAATACTAATAAATACTGGACAACATCTTCACCTTGATGGCTCGAGCTAGTTATACCAATCTTAAAAGACATTAAGCATTCTCCTTTCTTTTCCTTTCCTTTTCTTTCAAATTCGTATTAGGCGCCATGACGGTTTTTCCAATATTGAACAAGGCCCGCCGCCTGTATGGTCATACTGCGATCCATTATTCACGGACAGTTAAATCCTCGAATGCATCTTTGCATCTCTCCTAACAGCTGATGAACCAGGCGAGGTTCGACCAACTTACATGCCTACATAGATGATTAGAATCCATCAGAGATAAAAATATGTCTTATGCCTATTCTAGGAACGTGAGGTTGGTATTGCATTTAGAGATGCCTTAACAAGCCAGAATCAAAGTCCAAGCCTCCACAACTCATTCCTCCTGGTTATTCCTCCCCAACTCTTTTTACCATGTGCTGTCCTAAAGGGGTCGCATCTTAGCGTCCCCAAACCAATTTGATCGTTTCAGCATTACACATTAATACCTACTCCACGACCTTGCAACAGGACACAATGCGTTTCTTCCTGGAGGAACCCTGGAGGAGCCTGGACCGAACCCTGTGTTTCCATTTCACAGCATAGGAGTTGCCGGCGCCCTGTCTACCGACAACGAATTCGTTAATTACCATTTTTCCTTCCTACTTGGGCAGGGTTGGTGGCTTTATCGACCAGTGTACCTGACACGACCCTGCACGACCTTTCAACACACAGGATCGGGAAGCACTGAAATTATTGCTCGATGCCGACCCAATCATGTGAAATCGATGCTGTAGGCTCGATGTTTCCCCATGATCCCCTCACAAGTGTGCGGTAGGACATACATAGGTAGTCACGATAGCACTTCACAATTGGATCAGGAGAGTGGGATTATGCAGTCGAGACATGCACTACCCATTTTTTTTTTTGCAGCCCGTTGGGCGATCTTAATTAATCAACCAAGCGCGTGGGGACTGGAGCGGTCAACTCAGCTAGCTTAGCTTGATTTGACTCTCTCATCAATCATTGTTCTTCTCAACGTTGACGAATCGATAACTTAGTTAAAGTAACAACTCGGAAGACATTTGCATACATACACTAGGTAGGCTATTTCAGTGCTAGAGTCAGACGAGTTAGCAGGCGAGGAGGACGGGTAAGCTGCGTACTATTGGGGAGTCCGCATCAAAATGATCAGATGAAGTAGGTCCGCAACATAACATCTTTATGTATGTATGTTATGAGATGTTATGAGATATCCGGCTTGTTAACAGGCCGAATGAACGGATGAGTCTTGCGCTCGTTCTCTTAATCCCTACTGGCTCTCCGTGATATGCGATCTAGCTGTCTGGCGGCCAACTCAGTCACCAGTTATTAATTGGCGTTCAACCAACCCATAATCAAGTCATATCAAACCAATCGCGCTCAGTCCTGAATTGCATCTTCGAGGTCTCTTGTTAACTAGTTGATGCTGTGGCACAGCCAACTGGGAGAAGAGTCAGACGAAGCCGGACGGGATTCTTGTAACGTAACAACTTTTTGGAGGGGTGTGTTTTACAGATTCGCAACGTCTGTCTACATTATAGCTGAGTGGCGGAATCTCGCAGGTTTTTGCATCAGCTTAGCATGTCGTGTTGGGCACTTTATAGTAATGCCATCGAGCAAGTTTGCTTTCTGCTAAATACTACGACAAGAGGATTCTTTATATAAATCGAGCAAGAAACATCCAACACAGTTCCCCCCCCTTATTACCTACCGGCTTTAAACACTACTTCCTGGCTAGCTAATAAGTTATACTCCCCTAAATTTCTTAGAGCTACAAGGTTGTACTTTGTTGTTTGTTTAACACAGCTGGGCAGTTTCGAGACCGATAAGTTTGGTATCGAAAGTAACCAATAGCATCGTTTCATTTTTCAAGCTGAATCCCAAGCTACAGGGGGCAACAACCTGGCCCAACACGGACTAAGAACTGAATCCTTTAACGGAGGCCTTAAATTCTACCGCGAAACCCGGCACTGCCCAGGTGCCTCTTAGAGAGCCTTTGCGCAGGCTCATTCGTATTCGACAATTTTTTTTAATCCTTATCCCAAACATATTCTTAACCGTCAGGATAACACCGAGAATAGTCAAAAGTAAGGGTTTAAGAGAAAGGACCAAGAAAGAGAAGTTTCATAACATAAACATAACTATATCACCTTCGAATTTTCCAGAAACACCTAAACATCGACGACAATTTTATTTGTTATTAACACCCGACGCGGAGACGCTGGAAGCTCCATCGAAAAAAAGTAAACTTTGGAGAAACACTCACGTCAACCTTTACTTTATCACCAAAGCCCAGCCAGCCTATCTATCTATCTATCTACGATTACATACGTACTTCAATCTTCCACCACCACCACCGCCGTACGAGGCGACCGCCCGGAAGCTGGGAGGACAGTGGCATCAAACTTTCGCTCACTCACTAGCCCACGCGTCCTAAAACGGTATAAGAACTTTGTTTCGGCGACGATAGTAGAAACGAGAACGGGCGAACGAGAAAAAATATATATATTAAAAAAAGTAGGAACCTCGGGATTGGCATATTTTCGCGTTTCGAGCAATGGCGAGTTCGAATCCGCAGAATGTCATTCGTAGGTATGTTCAATTCGAACCGTCGATCCCCTTTTTATTTCGGCTGCCTACCTTTCGAATCATCATCACCGCACACCCACCCCCCACGACGTTACCCCCTTCGGAGCTTGCGATCGTTCTGGCCAGACACGACAACCTCTCTCGCGAACACACCACATCGTCGGCTACTACCACACGTGCATTGCTAATGCCACTTATAGGAAACTAGTCATTATTGGCGATGGAGCTTGCGGCAAGACCTCTTTATTGAGCGTTTTCACCTTGGGGTACTTCCCAACTGTACGTCTTACATCTCACCCGTCCCTCATCTTAACTCCTTTGTTGCAATGCACTTGCTGACATTTAATTTTCTCTCTACCAGCACTACGTAAGCAAGACCTAAGAGCCACGCTAACCGAGAAAGCTGACGGACTAACGAAATCGCTCCCTTACATTCTTCCAGATCCCGACCGTCTTTGAGAACTACGTCACGGACTGCAGAGTAGACGGCAAGTCGGTACAATTAGCATTATGGGACACAGCAGGCCAGGAGGACTACGAGCGACTGCGACCGCTCGCATACTCCAAGGCGCACGTGCTTCTGATAGGGTTCTCGATCGAGTCGCCGGATTCACTTGACAACGTGAAACACAAGGTCAGCCAGGCCCCCCTCCCCTGCCCCCCTCCCTCCCGAACATCATCTCCCTTTTTGGGCGAAAACCAAGCGTGGAAATTTTGGAACCCTGAGCTAACCAGGAGGGTTTGGGAGGAATACAGTGGGTAGAAGAAGCGACGGAGCGGTGTCCGGGTGTGCCGATCATCCTAGTTGGGTTGAAGAAGGACCTGCGGGACGACCCCGTGGCCGTCGAGGAGATGCGCAAGAAGAGTCTCAAGTTCGTCACGGAGCGCCAGGGCGACCAGGCCGCCCAGGAGATCGGCGCGCGCAAGTACCTCGAGTGCTCCAGCCTCAGCGGCGAGGGCGTCGACGACGTGTTTGAGGCCGCCACCCGCGCCGCCCTGTTGACCTTCGAGAGGGGCGAGGGCGGCGGGTGCTGCGTCATATTATGAGGCGCGCGCGCGGTACGAACGCGATTTAAGAAAGACGGGAAGATGAGACGAACGAAATTTATTTTCCCTAGGGAGGGCTACGAAAAAAAAAAAGAAGAAACCGAGTGTAAGATTTTTGGGGGTGGAGTTTTTTGGCGGCGGAATGATATTCTGGATATTATTTTCCTCCGCTTTCTTTTGTTGTATCTTGGACATTTATGCGAAGAGAGTTTAAGGAGCGCACGAATTGAAAGAGAGGGAAGCAAGGAGGCGCTACTAGGAGTTGACGTGCCCCAGAAGAGCAGAAGAAATCAGGGGTTGGGAATCTACAGCAAATCTGCCCAAGACCGAAACGGCGATCTACGTTTTTTAAACCCAGAACCAACGAACGACGACTATATATCTATCTACATAACCTATCTATCTATCTATCGAGAGTGTCGGAAAGAGATCTTAATAACGACACCTGGACTTTCGCTCGCCTTTACAGATGAAAAAAAGAACCACCCCACGATCACGAGAGCTAGGCTTCCTATATCAACCTTGTCTATCTAGCTTGGAACAGACTGAATGAATGAAAACTGAGTAGTTGAAGCGATCCTGAAATTTTTTTCAAATAGTTATCTACCGCGAGAAGAGAGATAATGGATAATAAGGGAGAAGAGCACCGAATCAAGAGAGCGATCCTTGTATGGCAATGACTATCTTATTTCCAAGTGGTAGGAAAGTGAAGGCATACCCAGGCAACCTAACATATTTGGGATTTCAATGAACTTTCCTCGTCCCAACCTCGGATCATCCGGCTTAGTGACACTTGCTCGCTTTGTTACCGAAAATTAGGTATTACTACGACGGGGATCCGGTAAGGTAAGTATGGATAGGGTTTCCTTGCCTGCCTACCTAATTAGGCAACTCCGCTCTCGCGGCCGTTGCCCGGCCGGGCATCGGTATTTACAATCTAGATCGAACGATCTAGTCGATTTGGTCTTTCCACGCCTCAGAGCGCCAAGACCGGGTGGTGAGCTGATGAGTGAAAACAAGCGGGAATGAGAATATGCAATATCCAGCACGCGTGTACGCAGAGCGAGGAGCTAATAATGCCACTGATTCATATGCTTCGTAGTTCTTTCTCACGATGCTGATGAATATTTTAGAGTACAGCGCTTTTTAATCTGCCTAGAAATCTACAGGTCACCGGCAAGGTTCGGAAACAAGCCCTCTCACCGCTTCCAATCGTGATTCCAAGGCTCGCGCGCCGGCGTCTCGGTCAGCGGCCTCGCGTACTCGATCGGGATGCCGTGGTGGCCGTACACGCCCTTCTTCTCCATGGCGACGCGGAACAGGTATCCCTCGTCGCGCGTGCCGGGCCCGCTCGTCTTACGTAGCTCCTCGCAGGCATTGTGCATGGATTGGTACATCCTGTGCGTATCATTAGTGTGAACCGCTCGCTCGCCATCGCCTTGCTCGGCGAGATATAGCTCGACATACCGTTCCAGCTCATGCGCCTCCCTCTCCTTCTCCTTGCGCAGGTACAGCAGCCAGGCGCGATGGATAGTCCAGTGGCGGAGCGCGCGGTTGCGCGCAAACCGCAGGGGGGCGGGGACGGCGCGGGGCATCGATATCTTCAGGTTCAGTATTCGGGGGTCGGGTCCCTCGCCCTTCCCCTTCCCCTTCTTCTTCCCCTTGGTCTTCCCGTCCCTGGGACCTCGGCTGATGCCTTTGGCATGCCCGGTGAACTTGGGCCCTTTGGCGTCCCGGGGGGCTGTGGTGTGCATGGGGCGACACATGGTTGTGCGTTGGAAAGGCGCGGGCGTTGTGGCTATCGCGGCGGCAGCCCGGGTTGACGGGAGCAGAGGCGAAGAGGGGAGGAGTCTGGAGCAGGAGCTGGTCGATTGGAGCCTCGTGAAGAGGCATCGGAATGCGGGTGTAAACATCGTGCTTAGGTTTTATGTCCGACTCTCCTCTAGGGTCGTTAGGCGTGTTAGACTCCGATAATTAGAGACCTTGACCACCACGATCGTTGTCGTCGTCGTCTCCGTCCTCTTAGAAAAGCTCGTTCCCTATCTCCTCACTTTTTCTAGTGGTTTGTCCCCGTAGCAACTTAGGGCTTCGAGTCGCTCGCTATCCAGATTCTCTATCTCTGTCGTATTATTGTCCAATTTGCATCTAGAAGCCAAGTCCTCTTCCCACAATACCCCACGTCTTTTTCTTAGTATACCCAGCTCCTCCTCGTGCTCTTCAGAGCTCTTACACCCCCCCGGAAATGGTAAGACTCTGATGTCGACGTAGCGTCTACCGTCGTCGATGGTAGCTCGAAAAGCTAAAAAGGGGGCTGTTACGGGATGTCTCGGCCGGTTTGGGAAGGCTATCGTGATCAAGTAGAATCTAAATGCGATTTAATTGATCAATCGTAAGAAAAAAGATCAAGGTGGATCAATAATTTTCCTACCCCGTCAGAATTAGTGGGACTTGAATCCCTGCCCGCAGTTGACCCCCACTTGACTAAGGTCGTCTTCGTGTTGAATCTTCGACGTAACTAAAGGGCATAGTTTTAAAATGGACTTACTACAATTACGTATGAGATAGACTGTAGTACATTAGAAAGCCTTGGTATCATATAATTTCTTTCTTCTATAGAGAAATAGGGGTAATTCATTTGTTTTACTACCATCGTAAAGACAGTAATGTACACTTCAGTCTCCACGACTTCAGTGTATCATCATCTATATTCCTCTTATAACTGTGATTGGTCTTCTTCATATATCGTTTGCCGTTTTAGGATCTGAATATATTTGGCATGAACATATACTCATCGCCAGGGTCGACCTCAAAGTCAAATCTGCACAAGTCTTCTTTATAAGGGAATAGGTAAGTCTGTGTCACCCTGTGGCAGCCGTTCATCATCAGCATTGACACCCAAAAGCTCCCCAGATGTCAAATGTAACGTACCATATATGCTCTTTGCTAGCTTGATATGCCTCCAGCGCCGCTCGGTCTTCGTGGTAGCTCACCAGAGCAAACTCGAAATTCTTACTCTTCTCAATCGACTCAGTGATGGATGGCCCACCGACAATCAACCGGTTGTCCTTGACGCATGGCAGGCTCTTCAGCTTCTTCAGCTCTCTGACGAACAAGTCTTTGTGCTCCTTCGTCACCTCCGATTTGAAACGAAAAAGTACTGAGAGGAATGATGTTAGCAAGAGCGCAATCGTTCGATTGAAGAAGAAGCTTTAACAAACCTATGTGAACTATAGTCATCTTAAAGGACAGACACAGAAGTGAATCTGTTCGAATCCAAGATAATTGCGTTAATAGTTGTCTGATTAGTAGTGAGAAATTGTTGAACGGAGGCTCCTGATGATTTGATCAAAATGAATAGGAAAGAATGAAACTATTGAGACTTAAATGAAGTATAAATGGTGGCTATCACGGCATGGCGTCCGCCCGAGTGTCTTCACGCTACGGCTATATCCCGAGAAGTATTGTTTCGGCCTAGTTGAATCCCGAGATGTCGGGGTTACTAAAGATGACAGTAGAGATCGCGGCAATCGGAAGAAAAGTATTCAAAACAAGTATCATTCTTTTAAGCTTTCATTCATGTTTACAGGAGTCTAATTCGACATCACATTCAACATAAACACACCAGATATTCGACCGATTATGTTCAACCCCAAACCTCCAACTTTCATTGTAAGCTATCAAGTGCTCATCCCAGTAGCAAGCATGTTGCCGCAGAAGATAAAAGTTTATCTACAAGAGACGCAGGATCAAACCATCTCAAGACCCGCGTCGGCCAAAACAGATATCCAAGATTCTATCAAACCCTCCAGCAAAGATGCCTTTTCCCCATTCGATCCAAAGACGCCCTGGTCGCGGCGCCCTAAAAGTCAGCTACGTTTCGTGAATAAAGTGGAAAAAATATCTGATTCGCGTCTCGTCTTGGTCGTGTGCATTTCTGACTCCAAATCCTCGCTATCTCTCTCAGCAAAGCCTACTCCATCGAGGAATTCCGATCCCAGTTACTCCGAACAGGATGCGAAATACCGCTCTTAGAATAATAACGTAAAAAGCTCCAAACCACCCGGCCGCCGAGTGCCTTCCAAAAGGGGGTATATTGAGAAGATAAAAAAAAATTGTATGTTAGCTCGGAATGAGCGGGAAGAATATTCAAGAATTTACTTGATAATTCTAGGGATTATCAATTAAAGAATAGATGATAAACACTACTGGATAAAAGGTTCGTTAAATGCGACCAGCTCCGAGGGGAGACACGAGCCCCCAAGGCTGTAATATGTACGTGAATAAAGTCGTTTATTTCCCAGGCGATACATATTAACAAGGCTAGCAGTAATAGACGTAAGCGTCGCGGCCAGCAGTCGTGGCGAAGGGGATCTCTACCCCCGTGGCCGTGGCTGAAATTTGCTAGAGCGCCAACGTAAACTCGAAATATGTAGATGAAAGGAGAAAGATTTGCGTCGGCGCATCTGACACATTCGGCTTGCCAGCTACCTTAAAGCAGGTAGCCAGCAGCCACAAAAGCGACAATGAGGCCCGCAATAGCAGCACCACCTTGTCTTGGACTTGCGGCTTCGTTCTTGGTCGTATCACTTGAAGTGGGCTCATCGCCGCTAGTGGAGATGGGGACGGGTGCCGACGTAGAGGATGGCCCGGCCCAGGCAAAAGAGCTAGATGTTCCATTCTCCTGGAAAATCCCACCGACGTATGCGGTAGCACTGGCACTGGCACTGGCACTGATGGACGGACCCGCGGATCTCGAAGATAGCGAATAACTAGACTTGGTGCTGCTAACAACACTGCTACTCTTTGACGAGGTCGTCGACTCTTTCGATGAAGTTGACGTAGAACTAGGCGTTGATGAACTTGACGTTGTCGAAGACGTAGAGCTCGTGGAAGAGGGGCTGGACGTGGAAGAAGCCTGGGCTGACGAAGTAGACAAGGGTAGCGACGAGCTTAATGATGAAATGGTGCCTCCTAGGCCATCCAAATTGTAAACGACAATGTTCGCCTTGGTTCCTTTAGGAACCGTAACAACGCAAAAGTCCGAGCCTCCAGCTCCAGTCGCTTTGTTGTCGCTGCTCACACCAGACCCATCGACCGCGCATTTAGCACCATTGCAACCTCCTTCTGGGCAATCGACTTTAACGCCAAAGGTCGGTTTGACATTATAGAGCGCGGAACTTTGCCATACAGGGTTAATTCCAAGTTTAACGTATGTCGAACCGTCAGCAACGGTATTAGCCCCGGCAACATATGGAGACCAATTGCCTATTGGCTTCGATTGATCTCCCCAATGGCATCCAGTATCTGCATCAATTCCAGGGGCATTGATATAATAGCTAAAAAGGTAAGTTTATGAAACCAGTTGATAGAAACGATCAAGACTTACTGGGCCGCAGTCGCATCCCAATAAGACATATCCGGAACGGCCAGAGTAGCGGAATCAACGACATTGGTGGGAATGATCATGTCCTCGTAACCTGGCAGGCAAGTTTGACAGAAAGACACAACTTTTCCGGCCTTGTTGACAGCTTCCACTGTGCCGGTACCATCAACACACCAATCCTTGTTGCTGAAGGGAACTTTAATTTCACCGTCGTCGTCGCAGTAAACACCTCCATACTACAATCAAGTCAGCTAGTTGTCGTAATGATTCTTGAAAACGAGTAGGCACTGACAGTGGATTCCGGATACTTGTAGGTGGTGTCTGGCTTCCATTGCGCCATAACCTTACCGGGAGGGCAAGCAATGGGGCACCACGTGCCGGAGACACATTCTTGATCAGGAGCCATAGCCCATCCACCATTCATCGCAGACGGTGTGACAGCAACCAGGCCCTTGTCCGTTGGAAACTGGCATTTCTTCTTGCCATCACGCGACACCAGCGCCGAACTGTTCCGTTCACTGTAGTTCGGGTTATAGCTGTGTGGATGAAATTTGATGTGGCTATGGGCTTGAGCGTGTTTCTTCTCCAGGTGAAGATGGTGGTGCTGGTGTGAGACTGTAGCGGCGCATGACTGCGCACTCAAAAGCAGGACTGCCGACCCGAAGGTAGCTTGTATCGTGGTGATCTTCATGACGATTTTTTCGAGAACGATTCTGTATCAAACGAGTGTATAAATGTTCCGAATAGTCGATGCTAGATGCGCATATCCCTTCTATTAGCGCATATGCTGTAGTGATCAACAACAAGATCAACAATGGAAGGCGACGATCGATCAGGTTTCGAAAAGCTGGTCACTGGGATGAGCACAAAGACTGAGGCTAGCTCTTGATGGGACCTCGAAGGCTTTCTGGAACGAATGTGATGTTTACTTCAAAAGAATGACAAGGAGACGAATCTCCAGGATAATGAGTGACTATTAACCAACAGAACACAACGAGTGTGGGAGAACATGAAAGTAATGAAAGATTCGGGCCGCGATGGTCAAGAAAAGACGGAGAGATAGACTCTGGGCAAAGGAGAGTGGACAGTCCAAGAGACCGGGGGTGGGTGTAAAGAAAAGAAACACACAGGAGATAGTGGATATCGATGGTGGCGGCGCATTGGGCACAATCTCCAGGGGCACTTTAAGGCGCATTTGGGGGTAGCGTGATATATCATCGTGATTATTGGTTACTACACATGAAGCTTATTTCAATTTTTAAGAAAGTAACCAATGAGAGAGGTTATCCAAATGAAACAGAAGCAGGTACGGGTCATATTTCCATAAATGGATAAGGAGAAACATGCAACTACCGAATTAACTTATACCTAGGTACCTATATCAAATTTCCCATTTTTTCCCTTCTTCTCCTCTACAATTCCACAATTCCACAATCCCATCAGAAGTCCCAGACTCCTCCCATCCCCAGCAAGACGCCAGATTCACCTCAATCATGTCAATCTAGCACTACTGCAAGGAACAAAACGCCAAGACGGCGTGATATTTGATCAACATCTCAACCCACCATCATCGAAATTCGACAACGCACCGTGCGTGCGACAACGATGGTGAATCGTGATGTTTCCGACACGTGCCAATAGGCGATGTTTAATTCTGTTAATTCTACTCTCTCTCAAATGGAGTCATTGTCCTTGAACAATACTAAATACCATCCCGACAAGATGACCATCTCCAATATGTCCGTCGAAATGCAGGTACACGTGTAATGCCAACACAGAGGGTTTTTATCATTACTACCTAGTCATGTACCTCGCGCTATGGACGCGTTTCGATTTGCCCTACAAGCTAGGATGGCCCAGATCAAAGATAGATACCTACACCATCAAGCCGCGAGGATGCTACCTACTGTTGCAACGCTGCGAGGCACAACGGACCGGCTCTACTGATCAATTCTCTAGATTATTCCAGTTATGATTTTGATAAAATACATATCACATGTATCTTACTACAGAAACTATCACAGCATACACCACGGCAACAACATAGATCATACGAGGAGATCCAATCGACTCTTCATTTGGATCTAGGTAGCCTTTTCTTTTCATCGGCTTGTCATTATTACCATCAGAATTGACATACGGATCTGTACATATCGATGTCAATCTCGCTCGGCTCCTCCTCTGTCCGGAATTCAGCCGTGGGTACACATATACCATGGGCCAGCATGGGCGTTCACCCAGAGTCCCAGACTCCAAAATATTATTCTACATAACTTTCGAGCCACCGGTTACCTAATCTTGATGATAGCTGGAATATGAGGATATGCTTGCGCACCGAACTTGGTAATACGGTTTTAGCCTACTACGATGGTGGCAAGTCAGTCAGTCTTCAGATTCAACCTTTCCATGGTAGCTTTCATTCTAGAACTTAGATACTGTTCATATAGCTGAGTCAGTTGCCTCTTGCTATCTTTAGAACAGAACACATCTAAAGGAACCCGGCGACATCAAAGATTACCAACTCCAGGGTAAACAACTAGGAGCATCTTGATAAGTGAGATTAGGACATTTGTAAAAAAGTCATATGGACTCGACATATCTTTATCTCAGCGAGCTCAGACCAGAAAATCCGTTTGTCTTTGTACCTTCCAGCCACAACCCTTTCCGACCAATCATACCCCTACCTTCCCCACCCC